>VZTM01030209.1:52571-82003 GCA_013400555.1 Jacana jacana
GACGCGAGGTTGTGGGCTTGGTGGCGGCTGGATAGCGAAAGCTGCCCGAGTGCGTGGGGTCATAGAATTGCCTAGGTTGGAAAGGACCTTTCACATCACTGGAGTTGTTCTTTTACTGCCGGGCTTGAGGAGGCTTTTGTAATAATAAAACTACTATTTCCAGCAGTAGGAGACTGGGGGGGGGAATGGGACAGGGGCGGGGGTGGGAAGGAGGGATGCGGAAAGGCAGTTCTGTATGTTACTGCACTATATTCTAAAGGTAGAAGCTGGAGGCCTTGGGACTCAGACATTCTTCTTTTGAGGGTGGGTGGGTGTATACATAATAGTTACCAACTACTGTTGGGGGGGGTTATTATAATATGTAGACTAGGAGCAGGTATTTAAATGTGTTTTATGATACATGTATGTCTGCTTTGCCAAGTGCTGTGAGCTCATGTAGTGCCCCTCTCTGTATGCTGGGAAGCCAGTACCCAGTGGCACACCTTTAAAGCGCTATTGTTTTAGGTTTTGTAGTTCCACAGAGGCTGCCAAAGGGTGATCCGAGTTCTTAGTAGGCTTGCCCTCAGCTAGTTTGTGGAGTAACTGCTGGCTGAATTTCTAGAATGGCATCTTTGTATTAGCTTAGTTTTTAGTTTCCCAGAGATCAGAATTAGGCTAACGTGTTCTAGCACGTGCACGTTCTGTGGTTAAGAATCATGGCATAAAAGGTGTTCATTTTTCTGAGCTAAGTTTTTCCAGAGAGGGTTGGGTGCTGGTCGACAGGAGGCTGAACATGAGCCAGCAGTGTGCCCAGGTGGCCAAGAAGGCCAATGGCATCCTGGCTCGCATAAAGAATAGTGTGACCAGCAGAAGTAGGGAGGTGATTGTCCCCCTGTACTCAGCACTGGTGAGGCCACACCTTGAGTCTTGTGTCCAGTTCTGGGCACCTCAGCACAAGAGAGATATCGAGGTGCTGGAGCGAGTACAGAGGAGGGCAACAAAGCTGGTGAGAGGCCTGGAGAACAAGGCTTATGAGGATCGATTGAGGGAGTTGGGGTTGTTTAGTCTGAGGAAGAGGAGGCTGAGGGGAGACCTCATCTCTCTCTACAACTGCTTGAAAGGGCACTGTAGAGATATTGGTGGTGGTCTCTTCTCACGGGCAATGAGCGACAGGACAAGAGGGAATGGCTGCAAGCTGCAGCAGGGTAGGTTTAGGCTGGACATTAGGAAAAAATTTTTAACGGAGAGAGTGGTCAGTCAGTGGAATCGGCTGCCCAGGGAGGTGGTGGAGTCACCCTCCCTGACTGTGTTTAAGAGTAGATTAGATGTGGTGTTGAGGGATCTAGTGTAAGGGAGAACTTGTAGAGTAGGGCTGATGGTTGGACTTGATGATCCCAGGGGTCTCTTCCAACCTAAATGATTCTATGATTCCAGGGGGACAGTATTTTCAGTAAGACTTGATAACATTAGTAAAGGCAAAACCAGGCACGTTTCCATTTAGTGATCTCGCACCACTGCCCCTTTGCTCTAAAAGACAAAGCAGATAAAGGTTTTTATACTAAAAATTCTCATTGGTACTTCATGACCTGTAGCTGTTATTAAAGTAACAGTTCTTCACCATGTGTTCTCATATTGTGATCAAGATGTCGTAGAGTCAATCTCGTGGTCATGGCCTTATGCTAACTGAATGGAGTTTGGATTGGAACAAACTGCTTGAGGTGAAGTTTATTTTGGTATGTGACTGGAACACTTACTGGAATTACTGTGTCCTAGACTAAGGAGTTCTAAAGGTAAACATAGTTATTCACAGACCACTTCAGAAAACAAAGTTTGACATATTCTGCAGAAGTAAAGTATTATAACTTTTAGCATCTTTATTCAATAGGATGATTACTGCTAAGCAATCTAAGTCCCTATTTACCTGTGTATGGCTGTCAAATTCAAATTTTTGTTTGTGCTTCAGAACTGTGTTTGGATTTACCTCTAAAATATTATGGGGATTAAAGCTAGTACTTGGGTTAAACACCACAATACTTATCCCTTTAATAAGAAGCTTTACATTGACATAATCTAATAGTTAAGCTTAGGATAAATGTATTACTAGGAGGTTTTCTTAAATAAAATGGGTAGAAAATAAGGCCTTCTTAAGGTTTTGGACCTTTGAGCCTATATTATAGATATTCCCATAGTGGTGATTGATGTAAGAAGCCATTAATCTTCACTTCAGAATCTGATGGCTGAAATAATACACATGTATTTTCTGTAGAAACTCTCATTGTTTCCAAAAACTGAGCAAGTGGCAAGTGCCTGACAGGAGGGACTGCATGCCTCTTAAAGAGAGGCAGAAGAAACAGCCTGAGGGAGGGAAAGCATTAAAGCTATGTCTACACAGTTGTGACTGAGTGCACAGTTATGAATTCGTCTGTCGCATGCTTGGCAAGGTACAAATTTCACGTGCATTTTAGATATGTTAACTGCTAGTGAATTCATACTGTTAAAGACTTGTACAGCATTTGGCAGAGAAGGTAGAACTTCAAAAGTGATAGTAGGCTTTAATTTATTTATTTTTTTTAATCTGTGAATGACCACATGGCCATTCTAATCCATTTCAAGGCCAGGTCAAATTTTGCTGCTAAAATAGTGATAAGTGGTAATACATAAACATTTTGGTTATTTTGGTTTAGGTTTGAAAACAGTGTTGCCTAGTGACAGTTGTAAAGGCGGTGCAAAACCAGATGGAAAGTGTATATGTTACGTGTTTGTTTCCCTTTCTTCATTGTACTGCAATGTTTTTTTTTGGTTTAGGCTATAACATTGGTCTTAATGCAGTTTAATTTGGTCCATTGCCAGTATAGAAGCATATACTTTTTTGGTGCTTGTTTATACCCTTAGACCAAATGTAGTGATGTTGCATCTGCAGAATAAACATGACAACAGACCTGGTGAAAACTTATTTTATGTATTTCTGAGGTGCAGTGAGAGATGGAGTTGCAAGAAATGGTAGCCTCAACTTTTTGACTCTGCCCAAAGTCAGCTTTCTTTAACTTTGTCTGTTCTATACCGTTCAAACTCTGTTCCTGTAAAGTGCACCCCTCTGATCCCCTGTCTTTCCTGCGGCTTTCTGTTTCTCAGATTGAGTCTTTCTTTTCTCTCTGAACTCATTGTAAGCTCTTGCCATACTACATTTGTGCTGGTTTATGTGTTTTTTGTCCAACACTGGGAGAAGTTCAGTGGAATTGGCTTCCTAGCTTTGGCAACCACTTGAAGGCATCAATCTCCCTGGGGTGCTGAATGAAGTTCATCAGGTTTAATGAACTTCTCTT
Source organism: Jacana jacana (assembly GCA_013400555.1). Classification (NCBI taxonomy): domain Eukaryota; kingdom Metazoa; phylum Chordata; class Aves; order Charadriiformes; family Jacanidae; genus Jacana; species Jacana jacana. The sequence continues at coordinate 55,874 of VZTM01030209.1, forward strand.
GCTTTGGGGCTGTCAAGCATAGCTTGCGAAGTCTTGGAGTGTTTCCACATGATAGCAGGTTGGTTTGCAAGTTGTATATAGACAAATGTCTCATTTAATCCTGAAAAATTCAACAGGATTTTCTTGTAAGTACCTCTAAGTTTGAATGACCTGTGCTGTTTTCTACTTTGACATTTAACAAAAAGACGAATAGAGTGCTTCAGTGAATATGCAAGGACGTAGCAGTAAGGTGAGAGCAGTGTGTGCATTGTGAGAGTGGGATTGCTTTGGGTATGAGATCAGCATTAAAAAAAACAACCTGAAAATTTGTGATACTTTGATCTCCAAAAAGGATCTGAGGGCGAGAGCCGTGTTTTGAAAAGCTGTCAGTTTGTCCTGGCTAAGGAAAGGGGTTCAAGCAGTGGAGAGATGACTTGATTATTTTTTTTTTATCCTTTTTTTTTTTCCATTGAGCAACATAGTAGGTAAGGGCCAGAAGTTGAACTCTGTCAAATCAGAAATGTGCTTCTAACTGCTCAGATGACTGACTAGTGATATGTGCTAAATTCCTGGGTTTCTTTCCACGTAGTCTGAGATGGGATATTTTTATGGATATAAACTTCAATCAGATAAATGTAAATGAGTGACATCTTACTGTCCTCTGGTATGCAGAGTGGTCAGACTGCTTAGGGGGTACATCCCCTTGTTGCCTCTTCTTGAGGTTCTGCAACTTTGTCATAGCATTTTCTGGTGTGGAACGTGCACGGCCCACATGAGATGACAGCAGAGAGTAGGCTGTCACTTGCTCCATGACTTACCTCCTGCAGAGGGTTTCAGGAAGCAAGGAAAAAGGATTGGACTTGGCCAGATGGACAAATAGACACTTCTCTGTGCCTGACTTGTGAGTTGGAGGATAGCCATCCCTGAGTTAATTGATCATAGGATGGTTTTGGTCTCTAAAAATGTTATGCTGACTAACAGCACCTCTCTCATTTAAACCCACGTGCTTGTGAGGCATTAGAAATAATGTCTTTGATTTAGAAATAATCTTTGCTGCCAACAGAGCTTAGTTTTACTACCATGATGCTTGTGATGACATACTTTTGGAAAAGAGTTGCCTCTATTTTTACTTTAATTAGATTCAGCAGGGAAGTTCAGGGCTTTTAATAGAAAAAAAGTGGTCATTTTTAATTGTTTTCCTGTGAGGTTTAAATTTACAAAAGCATTAGCTTTTCATCTTGAGGCTGGGGGAATTGGTAGAAGTTCATGAACATGTAAGCCCAGCTGAATGCCCTAATGTCCCAAAATTTGTGCCTTTTAAGTTAAGGTGGGAACTGCCATCTTAAAGCAACATGTCTCTCAGGCTGTATTAGTGCCTTAGACTTAGGCACTGCATGTAAAACAAAATAAAATCATACTAAACAAAATTTCTTAAAAACTTACATATTTTAAAAAATGGAAACAACAGTTACTTGTCTTTAAGGCCCGTTAATATCTGTAGGCAGGTTACTAATGAAGTTATTTATCAGTTTTCTCCTTTGCCTCTTATTATATGAATTGGGATATTTTTCACTCTTCTGTTTTACAGAAGCTTATTATAAAAATGATTTCTATCACTTTCAATTTTAGCTGTTTGTAACAGCAACAAAAAATTAGCTTTAAAATATAGTTAGTGTTTCCGATCGTTTTTAGAGTTAGGTCATTAAAATATTATCCATGCAGTATATGTCAAAGAGAAGGTATATAGTCAGAGCCATTGTATCACACATGGAAAAAAATAGATCTGTTATGTCAAAAAGGGAAAAGTTGCTACATAAAAAGCTGTAGTGTTGATAAACATCTGTGAAAATAGTTCAGGTGATAGAAGGTGTGCTTCAGTATAGTGTTTGTACAGAACCTATTGATAATGAATGGTATTGACAGGCCTAAATTGTGTTTGTGGTGGTCTGTCCTTTGAGTTCAAGTCCTTAAGTGACCTAGGATACCACAGCGAAAAAAGCAGCAGCTAATTACCATTGCTAAAGTAATGAACTCAAGATTTGTGTTAAGATAGTTTTTTAACAGAATGCTTACAGATAGAAAGCCTTGACCAGGTGCAAATAAGTGCATTTTAATGCTGTAAACCAGTATCTTAATGTCTGTCAGGTGGCCATAGGGCCTTTTTCACTTCTGCTGAATTAAGGACTAATTCTTGTTGAAGGCAAGGGATGGGCCATGGAAAATATACTTGCTCCATAGGCAGTAGAAGTTTCTCTTAGATGCCTGCTTTCTGGTTTGTGTTGTATAATACAGAATAAAAAAATCTGGATCACTTAGATTTAATATATGCACTCAGAAAGTGTCTTCTGTGGGATATGTATTTTCCTTCATAATTCTGTGTGCTTGGGGAAGTGGGACAGCTCGTGGCGTACGTGAATTGCAAGTGTGAAATATTTGCCGGGTGTGTGATCAGATGAATGATGGTTCTTGGTATGCCTGAATATTAACAGAAGTCTTTTTCTTCTAGATTCATGCACATACCATCCAGGTGTGCCAGTGTTTCACGATGCTCTCAAAGTAAGTATGCAACTGATTTTTTTAAGTCTTGCCTCTTTTTCTATATACGTAAAACAGTCTGCTTATTTTGTTTTTTAATTCCAAATCTTCCAGTTGTAGAGACTGGTGTCTATTCTTTCATGGTTTAGCAACCCCAGGAAATTAGAAAAGTTTTCCTAATCTGGGTTGCAGATTAAAAACTGTATTCATATGGTGTAAATGTCATTCAAGTCTGTATGAACTGTGTTTCCTATTGAATGACATCAGGTGTCTGAGCAGCTTAATTAGGTCCTTGGAATAGGTCTTTGGAAGCATTGGGAAGGGTCATAGTCTCTCAGTTAATTAACCCACTTGGAATTCAAACCAGCTGCTTGTGGTTATATGTGGCTAGTGAACTAATATGGAAGGGACATTTGTCTACTGTAAAAAATAATTGTTTTGTTGATTTGACAAATGAGTATGTTTGGTTAAGTTGGGACACTTATTGTTGTACTAATTTGAATTGCAGCTTGGTTCCTATTCATTGCATCTTCAGTTGTGAATGAAATACCACCTGTGAGTGGTCTCCAGTGCTTAATCACAGAATCACAGAATATCAGGGATTGTAAGGGACCTTGAAAGATCATCTAGTCCACTCCCCCTGCCAGAGCAGGAACACCTACCTCAGATCACTCAGGAACACGTCCAGGCGAGTTTTGAACGTCTCCAGAGAAGGAGACTCCACCACCTCCCTGGGCAGCCTGTTCCAGTGTTCAGTCACCCTCACTGTGAAGAAATTTTTCCTCATATTTAACTGGAATCTTCTATGTTCCAGCTTGCATCCATTACCCCTTGTCCTGTCATTGGATGTTACTGAGAAGAGCCTGGCTCCATCCTCCTGACACTCACCCTTTACATATTTATGAACATTAATGAGGTCACCCCTCAGTCTCCTTTTCTCCAAGCTAAAGAGACCCAACTCCCTCAGCCTTTCCTCATATTTGAGATGCTTCACTCCCTCCATCATCTTGGTAGCCCTGCCCTGGACTCTCACAAGCAGTTCCCTGTCCTTCTGGAACTGAGGGGCCCAGAACTGGACACTATTCCAGATGGGGTCTCACCAGGGTAGAGTAGAGGGGGAGGAGAACCTCTCTCAACCTACTAACCACACCCCTTCTAATACACCCCAGGATGCCATTGGCCTTCTTGGCCATGAGGGCACAGTGCTGGCTCATGGTACTTCTGCTGTCCACCAGGATCCCCAGGTCCCTTTCCCCTACACTGCTCTCCAACAGGTCATTTCCCAGCCTATACTGGTACCTGGGGTTGTTCTTGCCCAGATGCAAGACTCTACACTTGTCTTTGTTATATTTCACTAAATTTCTCCCCGCCCAACTCTCCAACCTGTCCAGGTCCTGCTGAATGGCAGCACAGCCTTCTGGCATGTCAGCCACTCCTCCCAGTTTGGTGTCATTGGCAAACTTGCTGATAGTACACTCTATTCCCTCATCCAAGTCATTGATGAATATATTGAACAGTACCAGTCCCAATACTGATCCCTAAGGGACTCCACTAGACACAGGCCTCCAAGTAGATTCTGTCCCATTGACCACCACTCTCTGGCTTCTATCCTTCAGCCAGTTCACAATCCACCTCACTACTCTATCGTCCAGGCCTAGCCTGTATTCATTATTTTAAATTGTTTCCCTACTTTAGGATCCGCTGGATGCATCTGAAGTGCCTTCCAGGAATTATCTGAGACACAACTGCCAAAACAGTACTAGAAATCATTCTAACGATTTAAGTGTCTGCTCAGAAATCTTGTGTCCAGAAATGGAGCCGGGCCCTGTTCACTGTAGTGATACAGATGTGGTCTAAGTGACCTTTCTTAGGACATCAAACTGCTCTTTAGCTGAGCTTTGGGGCAAGCATTTTTCGTAGTATTTGGAACTGCTTCTGCTTACAGTTCATTTCAGCCTTGTCCCATAATGGGTTGTCTTTTGGACTCATAGAAACCTGTGCTATGTGCTGGGCAGCATGTTTTCTGTGAGCTGTTGCTCATATTGCAGTATGTGACACTGGGATCAGTCATCGTGGGACACTGGCAAATGGGGACAGATGCCATTAGATAAATACAGCACAGTTACTTAGACTGTGGCAATTTGTTTTATACAAAATTATAGTTGTACCCATATCATACTATATAAAACTTCTACCTAATGATGAAGACATAAATTGGATGGTTACCTCGAAAGCTTGTGTTTACTCCCTTTTATATGCCCACTGTTTTTAAAATGAATACTGCTTTCTTCCCTCTCTTGGCCTAATTAAAAATTTATCATAATTCTTTGTGAGCAGTTTTCTTCCTGCTATGATTTATAGATGATCTAATGGGCAAGGTGAACCTTTTGTCCCTTCAACTGTGGAAGTAGTTAATACTACTATTTAGAACCACCTGCCTAAAACCCATTGTGTTGTACTGGTTAAGCTCTCGAAGCAGTGGTACATTTATTAGTCAAATTCTTTCTTTTAATAAGGTTCTTCAGGTTGTAAGATACATTATTCACAGTGGCAAGATCATTTTCTCTAAAATGGGATTTCTGGTTTAAATAATAAAACGTACTCTTGATTGATGTAATAGGGTAGTTAGTTATGCACTGCAGATATCCAGCTTTGTGGTGGGAAATAAGCAGTTTAAAGACTTGACTAGTATTCAAGGAAAAAATAATCTTTACAGTTTTAGGAGGGGAGGCTGTACATTCTGCCCCAGGTGATCTAGGCTCAGGTATAGTATTTGTTTAATATCTTTGCTTATGCATTGCTTTATCTCATAAAGTAACATTTCCATTTTCTGTCATACGGAGTTGGTACCTAACCTGTCATAGAAATACTGCCTTGTGTTTACCAACCTTCCTGATGAAGGCAGCATGAGTGAACTGGAAATGGCAGCTGTAACAGATTTCTCTAGCTTTCAGAAATGCAAATGATGATAACATTGACCAAAGAAAAGGGAGGAAAATAATTCTCTAACCATGATGTGCTACATCTTGTGAAGGAATATAATTAGTCTTTTGCTTTTTATAAACTGTTGCTAAGCAAGGTAGTCATGCTTGTTTTGTTTCTATTTCAAAATGTTTCTAGGGTTGGTCATGTTGTAAGAGAAGGACAACAGACTTTTCTGACTTCTTAAGCATTGTGGTATGTATTCATGATTCTTTACAATTTTTATACTTGTAAAATAACTGATGAGTATTAAATTGTACGTGTGCTTCCATGTATAAAATCTGCATACTTCTTAAAACTGCCTTAAATCTTGCATGCAATATTTTTCTTGATACAATGTTTATGTCAAGCCTCATTTCCAAGCTTTAATGGTTATAATTATTTCTATCAAAACCTGTTTAGACGCTTGTTAATGATGAGGAAAGGTCAATGGTTTTTGTTACTTTTCTTCATTATGGAAAGTATGTGTTTTTTATTTACCATATGTCCAAATTAAAATATTTTCCACTTTAGATGTCAGAGTTCTTTTGCAGCCAGTGTTTATAGTGGGGTCAAGGAGAAGATGGGGCTGAAGAAATAAATCAAGAGAACTTGTTGCAATTTTATAATTTCTAATTGTGTGCATGAACTATGCTGCATGTATATAAACATATGCTTTCCACAATAGGGCTGTACAAAAGGTCCCCATAACAGTGAGAAGCCTCCTGAGCCTGTTAAGCCAGAAGTCAAAACTACCTCTGAACGGAAGGAGCTAGCTGAACTGAAACCCAAATTTCAAGAACACATAATTCAGGCACCAAAACCATTGGAAACAATTAAAAGGCCAAGGTATGGTACGCAAACTTAAGTTTTGCCAGATACGTGGTTAAAGCTCCTTTGGTTTTTCAGTGTTAAACATCTCATCTAGTTTAAAAAATTCCCAAATAAACTTAAAAGAGCTTGTGTTTGGTGGCAGTGATGATGTTATTTTAAACTACAAAATGAGATAAAGGAATTCTGGTTAGGACAAGGTACTACTGCGTCTCTCAGCATTAACTTCACAGGAAATACAAATTGCAGTCTGAAGCCTCTAAGTAGTTAAGAGTGCTGCTAGCAGTTGTGTTTAGTGTTTTAAACAGTCATAAAAATAATTGTAGTGTGCTTGCATTTAGATTGCTTAAATTCTCTGGTTTATTGTTTTATAACGTTTAAGATTTCCCATTGAAATCCAAGACTGCCTTCTAAATTTCCAGTCTGTTTTTCCATAAGCAGTAAAAATTACCATTTACATATCTTGTTTGTTTGGTGGTTGTTGTAGGGGAGGCTGGAAAGGAAGAGCCTTTTGGCAAGATTAGAAGTTGCTACTTTGTTGTATTTTGTAAATTACTTTTCATGAAACTGATGTGAATTCATGGACATATTTTCAGCCCGGATGAGCCAATGACTAATTTGCAGCTGAAAGTGTCAGCTTCCTTGAAGCAAGCACTAGATAAATTAAAACTGTCATCAGAAAATGAAGAGAAAAAAGGTAAGGGTATTGGGAGATTGAGTAGGTATGTGACACTAATTGTGACACAATGAATGAAATGCTGGGTTTTGTTGTTGTTTCTGAAGTGATTATTCCATGTAATTATGTTCTTGTTCTTAATAACCTGAGAAATACCTTGTGGTCTAGGGAATGATAATCAAAGTTGAAATGTGAACAGTGTGAAGACTTGAGCTTTAGGAGCAACATGTTGCCATTAAAATTATTTGAACTGCCTCTTTTGTAAGATTTCTGGATTAGAATGGACATGATGGGAACATCCATTTCTGAATACGTGACTGAAAGTTTCCCAGAAAACAAACTCTACTCCTGTGTTATTGCACACACAATGTCATGTAAAGCCTTTCAGAAATTGGTGAGATTCCTCTGAAGTCTAGTTGGTTCTCCTTCATCCTTTTTTCCTCTTTTTTGTGCCACAGTTTATTTGAAATTTGGTTCCACAACTAGGCTGCTCCTTAAGAAACACTTTCTAATTTCAGCTTACATTTGTGGCTATTTTAACTCTTTTGTGCTGGTGCCAAAATTGTCTTTTAGCTCTTCTTTCTATTTGTTATCTAAATTCTTTCCTTGTGTTTATTTATAGACAGCAGTTGGAGCCTTTTACCTTAGTTTTAGAAAACCAAACAAGATAAGCGATCGTTCTCTTCCCATATGATTGTAATAATCCTCTTCATCAATGGGAGGTTTTTTACCCCACTCAAACCAGTGTGTAGGTATAGAATCTAATATACAGATACACAATCTGAGGCATAGGAAATACAGCTTTTGGAATGTTTGCATAATTTCTGTTTCTTTGTACCTTTCTGGCAGACTTCAGTACCAGGGCAAAAATAGACAGCTTGAGAGGTTTTGGGTTTTCTTCTAACATACTCCTTAATGTGTTTTAACTCTCAAAGCAAACTATTTAGTACATTATACAATTCAGTTGCTATCTTCTGTAATATGATTCTGTTTACAGAGGAAGACAGTGATGAAATCAAGATTGGGACGGCATGTAAAAATGCAGGCTGTTCAAAAGTAAGTGATTCAGTTCCACTCCTAAACTGTTAAGCGTGCGGTTTTGTTTTCTTTTCTCGGGTGGTTTTTTTGCCTGCTGCAAATTGAGTTGGAAGTGGCACAAAGTCCATCAGGCTTAATGAGTGCACATTTGATAACACATGTTAGTATGGAGAAATGGGGGCTGGAATGTACTATGGAGGTAGCACATCTAAGATTACTTCTTGTTTTTTAAGTCTCTCTTCAACTTCTAACTAGTGAGCTTGCCGTACCCATGATACTGATGTGTATCAACTTTATATGTTAAAGGTAAAGGATTAGTGAGAGGAGGCTTACTGATAACAGAAGCATCTGCAGATCTTATTAATGATTCCAGCCAGAATGCTCCACAAAGAAAGTGTTTTAACTCTCTTCTAGCACCAAACTTAGTTTTTATATTGTACGGTCATTTAAACGGAAAGGTTTTTTTATACAGACACCCCTGTGTTGTGCAGAACAGGACAGTAGAATTACTATAGGTATTTCACTGGATGTTTGACAGATTTTGAATTTCCTGCTGAAACTGGTGGGAGGAAAGCTTAGAGCAGTGTCTTGTTTGTGTTAGGAAGAACTGATGATATTCAGTGGCAGTGTTGTATATTGTTTAATTTACTTCCTTTTGCAAATCCATGTCTGTTATGAATAGTAAATTTAATTTTATTCCAGGTAAGTAAGTACTTGTGTTCTCTGAATATTCAGAGTATTTTTTAAAATATCTCTGACCATGAAAAGTGACCTTTATGAGCATAGCTGATGTCACCATCGATGTACGCTGTTCAACTAACACAAAGTATAGCTTCTTAGGAGGAGGGCCAGGGAACCTCTTGTGGATGTAATCTGACTGGTTATTTTGAAAGCTAGGGCAAGCTGTTAGATTTAGATCCTTTACCAAAACCTTTATAGTACTTTGTTCAATTTTTCTGTCATGGCTTAAGTTTTGGATTTTTTTGTTTTGCTTTTTCTTTTGGTATCCTGTATCAATAATACACTTCAAATGCTTCCTTTTACCAGACATACGAAGGACAACACAGTGCAGAAGAAGTATGTATATACCATTCTGGTGTACCTATATTCCATGAAGGGTTAGTATTACTCAGTTAACTTTTAATTTATTTTTTAATTCTCCTATTACATGTTCCTGGCGTTTTTTTTTGTAGATATTGCCTTATTTTCATTCCTTATTTCTTCTTCAGTCAAAAAAGGCAATGTTGAAGAGGGAATACTAAGTTAACAATAGTGTTGCACAAGGGAAGGATCTTAAGTAATCACAGTAAATAGTGTCCTAAATATTGATTGTTAATTACTTTGTGAACTTTCAAGGATGAAGTATTGGAGCTGTTGTAAAAGAAAAACCTCTGACTTCAATACATTTTTAGCTCAAGAAGGCTGCACAACTGGAACGCACGTATGGACTAAAAAGGATGCAGTAAGTAGCATTAACGATGCATTTTGTCACTGGCCAGTCTGAATTTACAATTCTGAAATGTAGTTAGTAGCTGGATTGAGTTATTAAGGTAGTTGAGCTGTTATGGATCCCTGTCTCTGAAATAACATGGAAGACACTGCACAGAGTGACAATAGAGAAATGGCATTTTAAGTCATCTGTGGCAGAGGTATAGTTGTAATAAGGTACAACCTTGATTTTTAGTGATATGTATAGTTATCGCTGTTTTATATTAAAAGTGGTTTTGGCAAATTCAGAAGAGAAAAAAAATAGCAGTCTTCGCTGCTTTGTTAGTTTAAAAGTTTATGGTATCCCATATAGAATATATCCCATATATATCCCTTTAAAGTAAAATTCTTGGGAGTCTTTTCTCCCCCAGAGACCATAAAGAGAGCAGCTGGACATGTATATCCAGTTTCATTCAGATCAGTGGAGTTGTTCAGGTAGGCATAGCAGGGTAGAGAAGGTCAGTGAGGTTCCATGGGTGGAGATGGAAAAGGTCTCTCTGTCTACTTGGAATTCTGTTTAAACATCTGAATATTTTTCTAGTGTGAATCTAATTCAGTGCTTTGGTTTGGCTGCCAGGATAGTTTGTAAGTATTTCATTGCAATGTTGGGAACAAACTGCAGAATTATAAGGTGAAAATAGTTGTCTTCAAGGTTTAAAAAGATTCTTAGAGAACATTATAGAACATAATAATGGAACTGAGCACTTCAATAACATTAGCTGCTCACAAGTTGGATGCAAGTGAACACAAAATTTTTGTTACAAATATATTGTCTATTGCTGAGGCAAAATGAGTTTGATGCTGCAAACATCAGTAATGTTTAAGAGGAGAAAATCAAGATATGTTATAGAAAATCTGCTTCTGTAGTTCTTATTCTATAATAGTTACCTCACAAATCATAGGATCATAGAAACACAAGGTTGGAAAGGGCCTACAAGATCTAGTCCAACTGTCCTCCTGTCACCAGCACTACCCACTAAGCTACTGAATCATGTCTTGTAGCACCTCGTCCAGACACTTCTTGAACACCGCCAGGGACGGTGACTCTACCACCTCCCTGGGCAGGCCGTTCCAGTGCCTCACCACTCTGTGGGAGAAGAAGTTTTTCCTGATACCTAATCTAAATCGCCCGGGGTGCAACTTGTGGCCATTTCCTCGAGCCACATCATTAGTTCTGTGGGAGAAGAGGCCGACCCCCTCCTCTTCACAGCCTCCTTTCAGGAGGTTGTAGAGCACGATGAGGTCTTCCCTGAGCCTCCTCTTCTCCAGACTAAACAATCCCAGCTCCCTCAGCCACTCCTCATAAGACTGGTGCTCCAGACCCCTCACCAGTTTTGTTGCCCTTCTCTGGACACATTCCATGGCCTTGGTATCTTTGTTGTAGTGAGGGGTCCAAAATGGAACACAGTACTCGAGGTGAGACCTTGCCAGAGCTGAGTACAGGGGAATGATCATCTCCCTGCTCCTGCTGGCTACACTATTCCTGATGCAGACCAGGGTGCCACTGACCTTCTGGACGAGGTGCTACAAGATATGATTTAGTAGCTTATTAGTGGGTAATATCAGCGATAGGAGGATGGTTGGGCTAGGTATCTTGTAAGTCCTTCCCAACCTTGTGTTTCGCTGGTTCTGTGAAATAACATTAAAGTTTCTTGGAGTTGTGGCTTTCTTTTTCTTCAGTTTCTTCTGTTATGGTCTGGGTAACTGTAGTCTTGAAAAACCAAAATAGCTTTTGGGTTTTACTGTTCTTGTTTTGTATTGGTTTTCTATCACAGAGACTACAGTAAGAAATTCAGGCAAGGCACTGTCATTGATTTTTCTATCCTTTCTAAACCTTGATTTGTCTCATGTTTGCTAGGAACCAGTAGCTACAATGCTTTTAAGAAAAAGGTGTAAGTGGAGTCTTGCCGTCTCCTGTGAACATGACACACAGGCCTTTACTAGCTATGCTTATTGGCTGTTAGAATTGTCCTAGGCTTCTAACCCGATTAATCTTGTAAAAATTATTCCTGAATGCAATTTTAAGTCTTTTTTTTTTCCATATGTTTTTTCTTTATATAGGGAAAGAAAGTAGTTCCATGCAGGCATGATTGGCACCAGACTGGAGGAGAAGTGACTATTTCTGTATATGCTAAAAACTCTGTTCCTGATCTGAGCTACGTAGAAGCAAATAGCACAATGGTGAGTTTTAATATTTTTTTACTTATTATTATTTTTGTTTACAACTTGCAGTTAGGAAAATCTGGCTTATGTTTTATTTCCAAGGCAGAGTAAGCAAAATAATCTTTTTTCGAGTAACAGCTTTTTCTTGGCTTTTGTGTTTATTTAAGTGTATATATAGCAGGGTTTTTTCCCTTCTGTTTGGACAATCGTACTTTGATGGCTTTTCTTTAAAAGCTGCAATATAGTATGTCCAAAAAAATAATCTTTGGTTTGACTTTAACAATTAAAACCCAAGTGTGATGGTTTTGTATCACCAAGTGTGAATAATTACGAACACGTAATTTATTGTATTTGGCTTAATGTAACTTAATACTGTTTGTCACGGTATGCATTTTCACAGCTACCAATATTAAACAAGTGTTAAAATGCTTCTCTGAGTTCTTAATCATTCATTTGGAGACAATGATACAGCTTCTACGTATGGCCACTCTTGTCCATGATACTTTATGAGAATCTGTTTGAATACATTTTCACTTCTATGTCTGAGGCACAATTTGATCCTACAGAAGTCAGATCCTGCAATGAGTAATGTAATATGTTTTGCTTAAATGTACTTAAGGTGTCAAATGTTTCATTAACCTGACAAAATTTTCTGTTGTTTTTTCCTCTTAAGTTAAACATCCATATTGTATTTGAAGGAGAAAAGGAGTTTCATCGCAGTGTGAAATTATGGGGAGTGAGTATAAGAGTAATTTTTCTATTTAAAAAAAACCAAAACCCACAACACAAACCCTCAGCATCTTATGTTTCAAAACAGTTAGTTTTTCCTCATTGCTCTACTTATTGAAAGAAATTCAGTTGTGTGTCATTCAGTAACCTACATTTAGATCTGAGTCTAATGCCCCAAGTGGTCAGAGACACCATCATAGCTGACAGTGCTTTGAGGAGAAGGTGACCTCCTGAGGCCCTTTCTGCCTTAAGATCCCAACACAATGATAGTGGTGTTGCAGAAAACACTTGATGCTCTACAATTGCATGCTTACATATGTGTTAGGCCAACATATATGTTGCATATGCACAGCCCTATGTTCACAGCTTGGGAGAGGCTTGACTTCTATACATAGCAGAGGGAACTCCATCTACATAAATATCTACTGAATTTTAGTGATGAGGTCCTTGTCCTACCTTGATTGCTGAATATCTAGCAGTCCATTCCTCAAACTGAAGTGTGAAATATGTTTTCTGTTCTAGGTAATTGATGTAAAGAGGAGTTATGTGAACATGACAGCTACAAAGATTGAGCTTACTATGAGAAAAGCGGAGCCTCTACTATGGGCTAGTCTTGAATTACCGGTATCCAACGCACAAGACAAGAAAGAAAATTCAGATCAATAATGAATCCAAGAGACCTGTTATTTCCCCATTATGAAGTGGTGACTTGCTACTGTAATCAAATATTTAACTTTTGTATAGATTCTTTTTTTAATGCTAAATCATATGTTCCATTCAACAAAGAAATTTGATGCACAGTAAATGGGGGTGTAAACATGAAGGCTAATAGCTGTTTTTGCTCTTGCTCCCATATTTATTTTAGTTGGAGTATCTCCATGGGGATTTAGAGTAAAAGAGCTGTTGCCCTTTGTTTACAACCCCTCCTGCCATGCACTGACTGTCCAAATAGATGTATTCTCAGTCCACTGTGTGTGTTCATTTTTCAAGTGTTTGGTTTAGACTCAATCTACTGGGTAGTGTATGTTAAATTCAGCACTGTTCCTGATGAAACATAGAATGGTTCAATTTGGAAGGAACCTTAAAGATCATAGAGTTCCAACCCTCCTGCCATGGGCAGGGACATCTCCCACTAGAGCAGGTTGCTCAAAGCCCTGTCTAGTTGTCTTGAACACCTCCAGGGATGGGGCACCCACAGCTTCTCTGGGCAACCTGTTCTCACCACCCTCACAGTAAAGAAATTCTTCTTTATATCTAATTTAAATCTCCCTCTTTCAGTTTAAAAGTCACTGCCCCTCATCCTGTCACTGCACTTCCTGATAAAGAGTCCCCCTTTCTTCTCCACACTGAACAACTTGTCCTCATAGCAAAGGTGCTCCAGCACTCTGATCGTTTATCTTCATGGCTCTTTGCTGGACCCATTCCAACAGGTCTGTGTCCTTCCAGTGCTGGGGACCACCAGAGCTGGATGCAGTACTCCAGTTGGGTTCTCACCAGAACAGAGTAAAGGAGTAGAATCACCTTCCTCGACTTGCTGGCCACGCTGCTTTTGATAGAGCCCAGGATGCAGTTGACTTTCTGGGCTGCCAGCTCGTGTCCAGCTTCTCGTCCACCAGCACACCCAAGTCCCTCTCCTCAGGGCTGCTCTCAGGCATGTCAAACAAAACATACAGTAATACACATACAAGAATCTGAGTTTATGAAGTGATTAGAATGCAGTTCTCCATCTAGAATAAACAAAGCATATCAGCATAAATACCAAAGAACACATGCAGGCTTGCTTTTTTGTCCTCTGAAATTAAGCTGTTTCAATACCTGTTGGCTGTGGAGGGATGGAATAAACGGTATTTTGCTAAGGATTTCAGTACTTGCTGATTCTTTTGCTGGCTTTTGTGTATAAAAGCAAGAGATCAGATTAAAATTTAAAAGTTGGCAAGGGGGGATTTTTATATTATTTTTTTTTTTAATCTCTGTACCTTGGGTATTTGACTTGTTAAATATAAAAATGAATGGGCAGGGAAATGGCTGACTAGCTTGGCATCTCGGCTGTGGAGAACATACAGACAGCAGACTTATAAATTACGCAGGTGCTGAGCATGTTTGACAGTCTCTGGAATGTTTCTTCTGTTCTGCAACATCCAAAATGAGGACTGTTTTCAGAGCAGGTGGACGTGTGTAGCGGAAGACAGTGCTCACTGTAGGTGTCTCAGGAAAAATAAATTCCATGTGGTAGCTGCACATAGCTCTGGTCCCTGAGGATGGTAATCTGAAAACTGACTACAGGACAAATATTGGAGGAACAAACAAGCTTTAAAATGTCTGTCTCAAATCACAATTTTACCTTAGCATTTAAAGTATTTTTAAAATACTGTTTCTTTTGAACAGCATAACCAAAGCACTGTAGTTAGAAATCAATTTTTTTTTGTTTTCAGTTGTATATCAGTAAAGATTTGTGGTTGAAAATGGGATAAAGATGAGATTTTTATCCAAGCAGCGATTCATGCAATGGCTTTACTTTCTGCTTAAAACAGTTTCTTAACTTGGGGTTGCAGCTGAAAGGAAAACAAGGGGTTTGGCATCAAAGTCATGCAAAACACACATTTATTATGCCAAAGCTTAGATCTGTAAACAAGCAGCGATGCAGGGTGTGGATGCTTATCTCCCCCCCCTTAGCAGTCCTGGAATAACATCAGGTGAAATACAAAGCGTAGTAGGTGCGTTCTGAAGTTAAACAGGGACTTTCTGTACTGTTTTCTAAGAGGTGTAATTTGACTTGAGCTCAGAGTTCTGCCTCCAGCAGGATTTGACATCCTATTTCATGCTTTAAGTAGTAGGAAATAGGTTACCAAAGCCACCATCTCCAAACACCAAGGAAGTAACAGCAGTGCTGCACGTATGAAATTTGCTTTGGACCTTCATTGCAAGGTCCTGTTTCCCCCTTAACTTGGAGGGATCACAGTCGGTTACTCCTTTGGGCCTCTCAGAGAAGTTCTACCTCTGAAGTTCTGCCTAAAAGATTCTATTAAATTCTAATCCTTCTTTCTTCTTTTTTAAATAAATCTGAAAACGTCAGGTGCTGTGAAGTCGTAGGGTACAAGCTGACAAAAATAAATGACTGCAAATGGACCTCTCAAACTCAAACATGTTTCCTGGTGTGTTCTGAATCAACAAGTGGAGCTCCTGTTAGTGTGATACTGAGAACAACCCCGTCAGTGGATGAAGAATTCTAGAGAGCAGTAGGTAGTGTGGGACCATTCTGGGTTTGTGTGTGGGACTCCCAGCTGGGACAGCAAAATGGGCAATGTTTAAATGCCAGGACAGAGTTTGTCCTTGAAAAGCAAGTTCAAAAGTCAGCCTAGCCATCTGGATATATAAATACCTTAAGTATTTTATCTTTTCCCTGTTTATTTTATATATTTTCAATTTATTTGTATCCTCACATGCAGTAGGTTTCCGTCACATAAAATCCATTTTAAAGAACTACAAGGGAAATGGAATTTCATAGGAAAACAGACTTTCTGGTTTTCAGTAAGTCATATTCTCCCTCGTTATATGTAATGGAGAGCTGTGTGGCTGAGTGGACCTTCTGCCGTTAACGCTGCTGGCCTGGTCACTCCCTAACTATTTGTTACAGTCTTTTAAAGTACATTTTGCTGGTAGTTGGGTCAACTTGGTCACAAGTGCAGGAAAGCTCCTCTGAACATAGTCTTCAGTTTTGCTTTTGTTTTTTCTTCATCCCTTCTACTCTTTTCCTGTTCATACTTTCAGTAGAAAATTAGAGATGCTTCAGGAAGTCCATCATGAATTCTCCCCATCAGTGACAATAAAACTACTTTTAAAAATTCAACTCTTTAAAAAAAAAAAAAAGCAAGGAATAAAAAAAAAACAGCTTTGATCAGGCAAGAAGGTACTGGTTTTACACATCACAGCCTGGTTTTCTATGATTTTTTCAAAGTAAAAAGGATGAATGTTGAGGTGGTATCTACTGCCATAAGTCTCCTGTCCAGCTGCACTAATTCTCTGCAGCCTTTCGTAAGCGGATGTTGGTATCCATGGTCACCCTGCAAAGGCTCAGTTGCTGAACTGAGCACTCGGAACAGGTTCAGCACACAGGTGTGTGGTGCTGGTACGTATGTCAGGAACTGGCATCTTGACAAAAGTAGAGGTAGCAGAAGTGGAATTTTGGTTTGGCTGTGACTCTGATTAGTAAGCATGAGAAGGAGGCCAGGTGCAGAGCAACAAACCAACTGCTGGACTCCTCAAAAGCAACATTTGAAAACCAAACCAAGCAGGTTTTCCATCACTTAGACTTTCACTTGTCTAACAATAGTGCAAACAAGTACGTGCTGGAATACTTGCTGTTAAATGTATCCTTTTTTTTTCCATGTTTTCAGGAATTGTGCGTTATTGAACAAGCTGGGTAACTTGCTACAGCCTAGTTATAGTTTTAATTGAGTCTCTAGAAGCTGTACTGTGTTTCAGCGGGGGTTTACACATCACTCAGGTAGACAGCATTTCAAGTGTCTCCAAATGTCCTTCACAATCCCTTTTTCATGTGAAATACTGTTGGGGTAAACGAATCTGAGACAGAAATCTTAACCTCTCCCGTCAGGTACAAGCCCGTTTTGCTGCCCAGCGTTGTATGGCATCTCTCTACCAACATTTCTGGGAGGAGTTGGAACTCATTTGTGATGTTAATTTACTGTAAAGCGCGGGGCTGTTCAGCTCCTCTGGCTCTTAGGTTTTTCCTGGCACTGATGTAACTTGACAAAAAAATCTTCCGTGGGATGGTCTTCTAGAACATGTACATTATCAAGTCACCATTTCAGAAGTTTAGGGGATACTTTTAATAGGATTTTTGCTTTGGAAAAAAGAATCTACTCACTCAACGTAACGATGCGTTTTTTGCTTGCACTCTTTAAACATGGCATGAGTACCGGTTCCATACTGTGCCTGCTCAGCATTGGTCTTTCCCTATCGCTACTCAAGTATTTCTTAATCTCTGTTCAGGAACGAGATTCTTTTTAAATTAATGAATTATGTGTCTGGGACACTGTTTTAAGGTGGTAATAATTTTGCCGTTAGGAGAATCTTGAAGAACAGTTGAAGGGGGGAATGTCTCTTTGCATGGTTGGCTGATTCCGCACGGGCATAAAACTTATATGCAGAAATTAATCTCATGTCTTCATGCTCTAGGTTTTTTTCTAAATGTACTCAATAAAATTCTTATTCCATGCTGGTTACATTTGGGGGTTGTTTTTTTGGTTTTTTGTGGGTTTTTTTTATGGACTTCATTTACAGGAGATAACTTCCCTTTGGATTTGTAACACAGTTGGAGAAATAAACTGTAAGTGGGCTTTTTCCACGGGCATTTTCCTACACAGGAAAGGAATGGCAGAGTTGTTTTCCCCCGCTCCACAGGTGAATTCTGTAGCGATTTTAGTCAAGGTGAGGCCCTGTGTTATTCACTGAAATGGGTCTGCCCAAGAATTTTGAGGTGCCACAAACTTACTTGGAATAATTCCAAATACAGGGTTTGGGTTGTGTCTGAGAATGCTGAAGATACTATAGCTCCACTGCTTTCTCTTTCTGTTTTCTTGGTTTTTTTTGAAAAAAACCTTTCTGATGATGTTCCCATGGGGGAGAGAAAAAGGATCCACTTCTTGGGGCCTGAATTCTTTTTGTGGTAATAAAAACCAGAATTTCTCAGAGTTTGGGTAGGTGTTTTAACCAAAGCCAACCCAGGTGCTGTCACAGACATTACAAACTAGTCCGTGGTTCCTGTGCTGGTGATGGGCAGCTGAGAAAACGCAGTTTCTGGCAGTGTCTGCAAAATGCAGGGTCGGTGCTGGTGAGATGGGTGTCGGCAGTAAGGGTGGGGGGCAGAGTACAGTGCTGAAAACTTCTCTGTAGGCATCACAGATTTCAACTTGTGTTGAAAGTTAGCATTTTTTCTGTTGAATGGCTGACCATTTTGGTTTCCTGAGACAATGTTGGCCTGACCAGGAATGAAGACCCACCGTCCATGACCATCATCACCGGAGTGTTTGTACTTAGTCCTGTGAGCCTACGAGGACAGGGGCTGGAGGAACTCCTGTGATCTGGAGGTACGTGAAGTGCATCAATGTGTTTTGCTTCAGCTGAAGTGACCAGTCCCTGCAAGGGCTGATTCTGGCTATCCACAAACTGCACGAGTCTTTTTGCAGCTGGTTCACACCTACCAGGGAGGTGATTCTGCCCCTCTGCTCTGCTCTGCTCTGCTCTGCTCTGCTCTGCTCTGGTGAGACCCCACCTGGAGTACTGCATCCAGCTCTGGGGCCCTCAGCACAGGATGGACATGGACCAGCAGGTCTAGAAAAAGGCCAAGATGATCAGAGGTCTGGAACACCTTTGCTATGAGGACAAGCTGATAGAATTGGTGTTGTTCAGTGTGGAGAAGAGAACACTCAGGGAAGACCTTTATAGCCTGAAGGGGGTCTACAGGAGAGATGGGGAGGGACTCTTTATCAGGGATCAGAGTGATAGGATGGAGGTTAATGGTTTTAAACTGAAAGAGGTTACATTTAGTTTGGATATTAGGAAGAAATTCTTTACTGTGAGGGTGGTGAGATACTGGAACGGGTTGCCCAGAGGTATAATATTAGCCATATAATGGACAACCAGGGGACTGGGGCTAGTCAGCAGGGGTTTATGAAAGGCAGGTCCTGCCTGAAAAACCTGATCTCCTATGACAAGATGACCCAATCAAGGAAGGGCTGTGGATATTGTCTGCCTGAACTATTGAAAAGCATTTGACACAGTTCCCCATAGAATTCTCATGGAAAAACTGGCTGCTCATGGCCTGGATGANTAAGGCCAATGGCATCCTGGCTTGCATAAAAAATAGTGTGACCAGCAGAAGTAGGGAGGTGATTGTCCCCCTGTACTCAGCACTGGTGAGGCCACACCTTGAGTTTGGTGTCCAGTTCTGGGGACCTCAACACAAGAGAGATCTGGAGGTGCTGGAGCGAGTGCAGAGGAGGGCAACAAAACTGGTGAAGGGCCTGGAGAATAAGTCTTATGAGGATCGATTGAGGGAGCTGGGACTGTTTCATTTGAGGAAGAGGAGGCTGAAGGGAGACCTCATCACTCTCTACAACTGCTTGAAAGGACGTTGTAGAGAGGTTTGTGCCGGTCTCTTCTCACAGGTAATTAGCGATACAAGGAGATGGAATGGCTGCAAGCTGCAGCAGGGTAGGGTTAGGCTGGACATTAGAAAGGGTGGTCAGTCACTGGAATTGGCTGCCCAGGGAAGTGGTTGAGTCGCCATCCTCTAATGTGTTTTCAGAGTCAATTAGATGTGGTGTTGGGGGATCTGGTGTAGGGGAGAACTTTGTAGAGTAAGGCTGATGGTTGGACTCGATGATCCCAAGGGTCTTTTCCAGTTTGAATGATTCTATGATTCTGTGAGAAGCTGTGGATGCCCCGTCCCTGGATGTGTTCAAGGCCAGGCTGGATAGGGCTTTGAGCAACCTGCTATTGGGACGCATCCCTGCCCATGGCAGGGGGATTGAAACTTAATGATCTTTTAGGTCCCACCCAACTCTAACCATTTTTTGATCCTTTGTCAGAAGGAAGCAGCCTTTTGAATGAAATATTTTTGTTACCCACTGGAAACAAGTCTGTGAAAAATTAGTTCTTTGTTAAAGATTAATAAGAGCTGCATCGCAACAACAGTCATTCAGAAGTAGCTGGAGACCTTAGAACCATCTATGAAGTATTTTTAGCCCAAAAATCTTGTTCCCTGCAATATGTTTTAAATTTATGTTAAATATTGATAGTGCAATATTATTGCTGAATTCAATGCTTGGGAGAAAACTTAATGTGCCTGTAGTCTAATGTGCGTATGCTAATTTGTTCTTCCTTTATTGAAAATCAAACTCCTGTCGAAGAGGCAGAGTTGATACTGTGCACTTCTGCACCCCAAGGGACATAATTTATTGGCTTTTTAAAGGGATAATCGAGTTATATTGTTGTAAACATAAATATTAACCCAAACTTGAAATGTTCTGCCTTCATCTATGGCAGCAGTTAACATCTGGAGTGTCTACTTATGGGCCTTAAAAGGCTGCTTGTTCCTCATTATACTATTACCTCGTTAACCAAGGTAAAGATGCAATATGTCAATCACAGGTCTTTTTCAAAAAGAAAAAAAAAATATTGCTTGAAAGCAGAAAGAGTTTCTCCTGTGGGTGGTGTCATTCAGAGGGTCAGAGCAGTATCTGCAGAGAAGAGCTACTGCAGAGCCCCCACATTATTCCTAAGAAAAACAGCAGCCCCAGATGAGATTCCCGAGGACACTGAAAGTCACTCAAGGACTTTCTGCATCTCCTGGGCAAAGCCGTAGAAACCCTCGAAGAGGCAGAGCTAGAATCTCCAGGCAACACAGCATCAAAAGCAGCTGGTGACTCCTCTCTGCCTCTGGTAGGAATAGGATCTACTCAGCATGGCCCTTTTTTTTGTCTCTTTTACTCTAAATTCCTGCATTTTCATTCATGGGATTTTAGCATACACCACAAGAGCGCCATTAAAAGAGCTGAGTGATGGTGAATGCCATGGACTTCCCCACGGCAAAGCAGAGGACACAACACTAATTAAATACAGAAATCTTGTTTCTGCTACTCAGTTCTCCTCCAAGCTGAACCAAAGAGCCCCATTCCTCCCTGAATGACACCAACTACATGGAAATTGTCCCTGGAGAAACCAGTAGGAGCTGAATTTAGTGAGCAGCATTTTTTCAGGCAAAAGGCTGTTTCCATTACACCACTGGAACTAAATGAAAGAGCGGCCATGGTTTAACCCTGGAATTTAGCTGGAAGTCTGTGGTGCATTAGAGTTGAGTTCTAAAACCAATTAAGCAGCTACTTCTGCTAATCAGCACCAGCAGGAGGAACTTCGAAAGCTGGCATGGTTTAGGAGCTGTCTGCCCCATGAATTACTCCATTTTCGTCCATTTTGTTTGTGCCACTTAAAAGCCATGAAGTCCAGGCAGCTCCTGCCAGTATCAGCCCAGTGTATTTCCTGGTGAATCCTCCACCTTTAAACATTTTCTTTCTCATCCGAGAAAGTCTATGATCTGTTCTTCAACCCGATTGTACATCCATTTTCTGGATGAAAGTTCCTGGGGAGCCCCAAGAACACAGGAAAAAGAGGAGAAGGAAGAAGAAAGGGAGGAGGAGGAAGGCTGGTTTGTAAAGCACCTCACGCCGGAGGGGCTGGACCTTGTTCAAGTGAACTGCAAACACATTACAACCTTCCATAAAGGGACAGATCAGGCAAGGCGATAATGGGACAGGCGTTTCAGCAGAGGGTATCAGATAAGAATAGACATGCTGTGTTTACATGGCACCTTCTCCAGATGTGCTTTGCCAGCTCGCTGACAGAGAGCTGCTGACGCTGCCACCCACGGTACCTCCAAACTTGGCGGTATTTTTAGCAGGAGACTCAAGCCTCAGTTGCTGGACACAACGACTGTTGTGACAACACACCCGCATGGAACCCATCAGGGGCAGGATGACAGGCTGGGGAAACACGGTCAGCTGCAAACATGGAAAGACTGATCTCCCTCTGAGATCACTTGTCCCTTCAGATATTCCTGGAACCAAACCTCTCTCCTGAAGCCCTGCTTTTGCTTCCTCAGTTCAGTCCATCTCCCAGGTTTCATACCAGGTTCCATACCTTTTCTACTGGAGCCTGTGTGTCCTGGCACCTCCTGCCCAGGGTAAACCCCATCTCAAGCCCACAGCTCAAGCAAAATTATCTCAAAACCCAGCCTTGAAGAAGCCAGGGCAGAGGAGTGAAACCCAAGGATGCTGCCTCTTATTATGGGCAGAAAGAAATGGTCTTTGTAAATAAAGATAAGTTCGTTGTGAGTATAGTGTGAAATCTTAACTGTGTGATCAAGGAATGTTTAGTCTCAATCTATTACAGAAAAAGAAAAAACAAAGAACTCCATTACAAACAACACTTTCAATAGCAAAGTGGTTAAAATTACTTTGAGCTGTTCATCCTCCTGGGGTCTCCAGTGTCATGCTGTGCCTTTTCTCTAGTTGTCCCATGCCCGTGCTCCATCCCACCACCTCCCATGCCTCAGTTTCCAAGGCCCCTGCTTGTGTGTATTCCTCTGCAGCATGATGCCAGAGTCATGAATATGTTATTCTAGGCAGAAAAACTGCTTGTTACTAGTATCTATACAAAAAATATATGGTTATACCATACAACTCTAAAAGGAGAAACAAAGGTAAACCAAATAAGGACATGACAAAAATTGCAGCAGACCATGAAGCTGAACCTGAGCTAAACCTGAGCCCCAGGTAGGTGAAGAGAAGTTCAGCCATCATAAGCCTGGCAAGTGCTGAGACACTGCAGAGCTGGGGCAAAGCTTGTGGCCTGCTGTGGCAATACCCGACCTGTGGAGCTGTCAGCAAAGATTGACACATAGGGACTACTTGGGGGACACTCCAAGTTTTTGAAGGAATAAGGACAACTACTTATATGTAACCTTGCGTCTAGCACTGGAAAGTCTGAAAAATGGATTAAATGGGCTGAACTTTTCCTTCTACAGTTTCAAACCATCCCCATTCACTAATTCAGCCGGATTGGACTTTGGTTTTGCAAGTGTCCATCATTCTTGCCTTCTGTGGTCTGATGAAGGGTAACCTGTATTCCCATTTATAGAGGATTCAGAGCGTAACTGCAGGACTCAGCACTTGCCCCTCAGGCAGTGTTAGACTCCTGTTATGAGCAGAATACAGAGAAGCTCTGGAAAAATCTGGCAGCTCTCTCATGGCTGCTGCCCGTTCTGCAGACAACTGTGCGCACCATTTCGGTGAGGAACACCTACAATGTGTGGAGGGAAAGTGAGGACGTGCAACACTGCAATATACCCTTGCAAAATGTTTTTTCTTTAAGTGCAGATTAAGAAAGAACAAGTGTGTGTTATATAATAAAACTGTGAAAGAAGAAACCTCATTAAAATGAGGCATTTTAGCTTAAGAATCGTGTGCTCATTTTGGCAGGGCCACTCAGCCATGCTGACGTTTTAGGCTATTTTTCATTGTACAAGCCTCAACCACACTGCAGTCTTCAGGTGATGTGCATCAATATAATGGTTCAATAATAAATGCAATAGACTTAATTGTCTGTTTTCTAAAGTAAAATACTATTGAGGAGAAACAACAGAAAAGAGGAGATATGCTGAAAAATGCCACTGTGCTCCCCCAGCACACAGCAACGAGGGGACAACTTATAAAGATCATAGAATCATAGACTCCTACAATTGTCTAGGTTGGAAGGGACCTTTAGGATCATCGAGTCCAACCATCAACCTAACTCTGATAAAAAACAACCACCCATCACTAAACCATGTCACTGAGCACTATGTCAACCCGTCTTTTCAATACCTCCAGGGATGGTGCCTCAACCACTTCCCTGGGCAGCCCCTTCCAATGCTGAATAACCCTTTCAGTGTAAACATTTCTCCTGCTATTCAATCTGAACCTCCCCTGATGCAACTTGAGGTCATTTCCTCTTGTCCTATTGCTGGTGACTTAGGAGAAGAGACCAACGACTGCTTCTCTACACCCTCCTTTCAGGTAGTTGTAGAGACCAAGAAGGTCTCCCCTCAGCCTCCTTTTCCCCAGGCTGAACTCCAGCTCCCTCAGCTGCTCCTCATAAGATATGGGAAACTATTATAAAACAGTCATTTAAAAACATTCAGTGCTTTGGCCCCTTCACAGCTGGAGTTGTTGCTTTCTATTAACCTTCAGTCTATTAACTTTTTAAAGATATATTTAATAATTTTCCTGCTTTTCAATCAAGAGAGAAGAGCAGAGGACCACCAGCAGCACTGAAGGAGCATGCAAGGAACTGGCTTTCACAGTATTACACAGTATTTCACAGTATACACACAGAATTAAGCAGGTCTGTTTTAATCCCTTCAACTCACAAATATGCTTAAATTCCCAAGGGCTTTAGGGCCTTCTGAATGAAAAGTTGTGTCTGAATCACTGGGCATAAGCACTCATTGTCTGCATCTGATCTTTTTGAAACACATTTCACCTATCTCAAGCTCCTGCAGTGATGACCTTCACCATCTAACCACAAGCAGCGTGAGGAATCCCTGTGTTTTAAACTGGTATTTTATTAGACAGCATGGACAAGAACAGCACTAGCTCTTCCACACAAGGATGGGATTTCAAGTCACCAAGGGCTGATAGCCGGGTGCTTGTGTCCTCTTTCTGCTGCAAAACACTGTGCAGTCCATACAGTATACCTGCATGCTATTTACGAATGCGAGGAGATTGTTTTATAAATTATCTAGAGAAGAGGAATAGAATACTCGAAATTGGGTCTGTCACAATTGGGTCTGCTGGGAAAAGTTAGCCCAGAGCACCTCCACTGTTTGAGATCATCTCTTAATGGGCTGATGGACAAGTTTGGGACCTTAATCTTACAGCATCTTTCCCTTACTAGTTACACAGTGTGTTTTATTTCTGTCAAACACTACTATAAAATAATGCAATTTGAGATCAGCTGAGGCAATTTAAAAGTTTGATCTGGACTTAACAAATGGCTTTGGCTCAACCAAAAAGCCAGACAACTCCAAATGCCCCATTCTAACACCTGAACTGTGGAGTTACTGACAAGATTTCTGGAACTTCTTCAGCTTCTGCACTTGTACTTCAGTCACTGGGAAACTGAAGTACAGTACAGTTTTCCCTATCCCCTATTTTAATTTCATTGCTTCACAAAGGCAGTGCCTTGATGGATGAGTCAGCTTTGGGAAGGGTTGCTAAATTACAGGGTGAGAGGCACTGGCATCACTTAATCCCAAAGACTTAATCTTCAAAGGTTTTGAATTAGTTTGAGGTTTTTATTAAGCTTAAAATCTGCAGAGCATTTTTTAGTTTGTTTGATTTCTCTTTGTTGGCTGATTGAAAACCACAGTGAAATAACTTTTAAATTACTACAATTTTTGGTGCAAATGAACAAATGTTGCAGCTGGATTGTGTTTATCACTCAGTGGAGAATGGAGCATGAAGGTCATCCCTGCTTTCCAGCCATCACTAAATTGACCAAGTGGTGTGGATTGCTCTCCAAAGGCAAACTAAAGGTGTTTCAACCATTTGAGAATCTGAAATAAACTTCCCGGCTGTATTGGGTTTGCGTGGCAAAGTTTTGGTGGTCGGGGTGGCTTCTGTGAGAAGCTGCTAGAAGCTTCCTCTCCTCCATGTCCAACAAAGCCAATGCAGCCAGCTCCAAACAGACTGACACTGGCCAAGACCAAGCCCATCAGCAACAGTGGTAGCAGTACTGAGACAACATGATTATGAAGGGGAAAAACCCAACTGGACAATTGTAGATGAAGGAGATGAGTTAGAATATGTGAGAGAATAACTCTCCAGAGACCCAGGGCAATGAAGGAGGGGGAAGAAGTGCTCGAGACACTAAAGCCAAGATTCTCCACAGCCTGTGGTGACCATTGTGAGGCAGATTGTCCCCCTGCAGCCCATGGAGATCCACAGTGGAGACCTGCAGCTTGTGGAAAATCCCACTCTGGAGCAGGTTAGTGTGCCCAGGTGGCCAAGAAGGCCAATAGCATCCTGGCTTGTCTAAGAAATAGTGTGACCAGCAGAAGTAGGGAGGTGATTGTCCCCCTGTACTCAGCACTGGTGAGGCCACACCTTGAG
>VZTM01030209.1:82008-93173 GCA_013400555.1 Jacana jacana
TTGTAGAGTAGGGCTGATGGTTGGACTCAATGATCCCAATGGTCTTTTCCAACCTGAATGATTCTATGATTCAAAGGCGGCTGTGGTGCCATGGAGAATCCATGCTGGAGCAGGCTTCTGGCTGGACCTGTGGCTCCGGGGAGAATCCATGCTGGAGCACTCTGTTCCTGAAGGACTGCACCCCATGGGAGGGACCCATGCTGGAGCAGTTTGTGAAAAACTGCACTCTATGGAAGGACTCACATTGGAGAAGTTCACAGAGGACTGTTTCCCATTGGAGGGACACCACGCTGGAGGAGGGCAAAAGTGTAAGGAGTCCTTCTCCTGAGGAGGAAGGAGCAGTAGAGACAATGTGATGAACTGACCACAACCACCATTCCTCACCCCCTGTGCCACTCGCAGGGAGGAGGCAGAGAAAATTGGGAGTGAAGTTAAGCCTGGGAAGAAGGGAGGGATGGGGGCAGGGTGCTTTAAGTTTTAGATTTTGTTCCTCTTTACCCTACTCTGGATGGGCTGGCAATAAATTAATTTCCCCAAGTTGAGTCTGTTTTGACTGCGATAGCAATCACTGAGTGAACTCCCTGTCCTTATCTCCACCCATGAGCCTTTCATGATATTTTCTTTCCCTTGTGCAGTTCAGGAGGGGAGCAATGGAGCAGCTTTGGTGGGCACCTGGCACCCAGCCAGGGCCAACCCACCACACTGGCGCTGTCCCTTTGCAGTTTGTTTTCTAAAGAGACAATTGGCAAACCGAAAATCCAAGTGACAAGTTTATTTCACCAAGGTTTTTTTCAGTAAAAAATTGGCTGAAGGGTCTGTTTCTCCCAGTTGTGTCATTCACAGGTTGCTTCAGCCAGGCTGAGTGAATGAACCCTACAAACAGAGTTTGGGAAGGCCAAAGTCGGTGATCCGGTGTTACCCATGCGTGAGGAGAGCCTGAAAAATTCCCCCGTGCTTTGAAATGATGGGCAGGTAGAGCTACACAAATCCAGCATCCTTTGGGCTGGGAGACAGGAGCAGTTGCTTGGTTGCCCATCTGTAGAAGAGGAGACACTACTAATTGAACCGAGAAGGCAATCTCAGCTCTGAGTAACTGATCCTTTTAGTAGCAGGAATATGTGACTTCATGGAAATAAATTAGCATCAGCCATTTATAAGTGGTGTGGTTTCCTTATTTATAAGGCTTTGGATATCACTCTCTCTCAGTAGAACTTTATAGAGAGGAATAGAAATAGATTTAAGCTATTTTGAATACTTCTCAGTATGCAGCGGGTCATGATGAATTGTACATTCATACAGAGTTATCAATTAGGTTGAGAAGAGGAACAAAGCCGTCGATGCCAGCTGTGCATCCAGCCTGATGTGGGCTGTAATTTATTCTTACAGCTTCAAACTGCACAGGGAAACAAGAACAGATAATATGTTCTTTTGCAGCAGGAAGGTAATGGCACAGAACTTCAAAGGCTAACTACCACTAGAGAAGTGCGTTCAGTGGTGAAACATTTGTTCCTTGGTTTACACTATGAAAGAGACTTCTGTAAATCAGGGAGGAAGCATGCTGCCTCAGATATTTCTTTTTTATGTGGAAATTCAAATTCCTTGTTTGTCTTATCCTCTGATGATCCTACAGCAGCAAACACTGGCTGCTGTTCACAAGGAAGAGGCACTCGTGGCTTCTTTCCACTGTCCAGAAATCCTGCCCCTTCCTTGGGGACACATTCAGTCACTTCCCTTGTCAGTTCACACAAAGTTGTGGTGGGGAGGAAGAGTGGGAGATATGGAAAAGGGAAGAAAAACCAGTGCAGTTATGTGTCAGTCACCATCATCAGGGTAACACATCCTTCAGCAGCACCTTAAGCTACAGGTGGGGAGATGAACAACTGAACTGTGAATTGCCCCAGTTAACTACCTGAAAGGAAGTTGTAGCAAAGTAGGAGTTGGTCTCTTCTCCCAAGTCACAAGTGATAGGACAAGAGGAAATGGCCTCAAGTTGTTCTAGGGGAGGTTTAGATTGGATATTAGAAAAAAAATTTTACACCAAAAGTGTTATTAAGCATTGGAACAGGCTTCCCAGAGAAGTGGCGAAGTCACCATCCCTGGGGGTATTTAAGTAGACAGATTGCTTAGAGATATGGTTTAGTGATGGTTTTTGTCAGTGTTGGGTTGATGGTTGGACTTGATGATCTGAAAGGTCACCTTTCAACCTGGGCAATTCTATGCTTCTAAGTAAAGAGAACAACAAAAATATAGTGGTGTCCTCAGTGTTCACTGCTCCTGTCTCTTACGTGCCTCCTGAGAAGGTCAGTTAAGCGCTACTTTTTCCAACAGAAGAGGTAAAGCATGGACAGTGGAAGTGTAATTTCCTCCTCATGGGCCTAAGGCTCGATTTTTGAAAAGCAGTTTAACAGTAAATTATGAGCACAACATCCATAGGTACACAGTCCATCGTCTTTCAGAGAGGCTTATTGGAAGTGATGCCAGTGAAAACTGCCCTTGTTGGTGGCATATACCCCCCGAACCAACTTCCTAAAGGACTGAACTGTAGTAATATCTGGTTTCCTTGTCTAATTCAAGGCATCTGAGATGAAAACAATTCCTTCTGTAGCCCAGTAATTGTCCTGTTTCTCTAATTCTGTCTTTTTTTAGTACCACATCTGTTCTGTTCCCCATCAATCAAAAAGGATTTTATTCCCACAACCTGGTGCAATTTATGGTTGTGAGAAAAACTGTAGTATGTTTTACATAAGAGAAGAAATTGGTTATTAGCAGCTTCCACAAGTTGGAATGTGATTTAAGAAAATTCTAATTCTAGCAATTTTATTAGCTGTAAAGCACATAGATGAGAAGTACATTTAAAGGGCAAATGAAGCAGGAATTTTTACAAATTAAACAGTTTTGTACAGTTACCTTTCTCATGCATTTCAGTTTCTCTTTGTAAAAGCAGCTCCTGATGGGAAACTTTCCTCAGGTCTTATTTGAGGACAGAATAACCTCAAGCCCCAGGCCAATAGTGACAATGTCCTCCAGCTCCCTCAACTGGGAAGAAGACATCTGCATGAAAGGAATCTCCCAGGAAAAAACAGGAACAAAAGCTGCCATGGGTTTGGTACCAGTGAAAATGCCAAAAGAAGAAGGGATGTTGGCTTTTTGGTTACCCACCCCCCAATCTGTATATTCCGAAGTGCAAATAGAGGAGGGAGATGCACACTGTCTTTCAGAGGGATGGACACTCACTTGCCAAGAAAATGCTGTTGGATTTCTGCATATAAGCAGCTGATTATCAAGAATGAGAGGTACTGCTTTGGCAATCTGTAGGAGGGAGAGTATTTTATTTTTTCTGGAAAAGAAAGCCAATCAGCATAATGAGCATTCACTGGTCCTGTAGAATAGATTATAAAATACAGAGATGCCTTTAGTGCTGTATATTATAAAAGTAATTATCAGAACAAGAGAAATGCATGCGCTGAGGAGTATTATAATTTTTCCCATGAAATGTGTGCTGTTGATCACTGCTACGGATGAGATTTACAGGTGGCTTGACAAATAACTGGGTTTGTAATTGGACATCTCAAATAATGGGTCCTCAAAACTGGCAGATCTTTCAGAAAACTCTAATTTGGAACTGATTCTTCCTTCTCCCCACCCCCTAATTTGCTTCTATCTAGGACTGTTCTTAAAGCTATAGTTTTGTCAGTCTCAGAGAAGCAATAATTTCTAGCTCAGGAGTTCTTTGATAAGCAGAGCTCCAGCTCACCCTAGCTGCACACTTGCACACGTTCAGAGGGTTGAAAACTCAGAGAGGCAGGCAGGAGAGACTGGGTCGCTGCCATAGCCTGAATACAGTGCATTTCAAACTTTGCTGTTTGAGCTTTTTGAAGCCCTCATCCTACGCTACCTCTTTCAGTGTCCCTGCTGCTGCCTGCACGGTGAAGGCCGCGATGGAAATCTGCCTCTTTACTTCTTCCCAGGCTCCGTGCTGATCTTCTTTGCTTTCAATATCAAACATGGCATCATAGATCCCTGGGAAGGACTCTCCAGCATACTTGTTGTGACTGCTTGGAGCAAAGACGACGTGTCTGTGGGGAAGGAAGAAAAAATTGTAGCCATACCAGGCAAAATAACCATTAGTGATGTGCATGCTCATTGCAGGGAGCTGTGTGTGTGCTAAATAAAGCATCTGTGGATCCCATGAAGATCAGAATTTACTAAATACACATAAAGTCTACCTGTACCTTTCTTTAAAAGGACAGAAGGAAACAGCCCAAATGACACAATCTATGGGAAAGGGCACAAATTTAGGACAGCCACCTTCTTGGAAAGAGAAGATGAATTTGTCTAATTAGGAATAAAACAAGTGTTAGTGGTTTTTTGGGTTTTTTTTGTTTTTTTTTTTTTTTAATGGGAGCTCAACAAACCTGTTGAACAATTGTGACAGGCTGGAACAGGGAGTAAAACTAGTTATGGGTGCACAACAAGAAGTGGAAAAGAAAGCCCAAAAAATCAGCAGATCTGGGAGAGGCATGTAAGAAGAGAGAAAAGGAAATCAATGGGAGAATTCTTGAAAAGAGATGCTCTACTGAATCCTCACTTTGTACAGATTTAAAAGAGCAGGTTGTAGCAGAACCACTGGTGGTACTCACATCTGCAAATAAAAGTCACAAAGTGCGATGGTGAAAAAAGAAAACAGAGTGCCAGACTTACGAAGAGGAATTAGGCACCACAAGACTGGTGCAGCCAAGGAGTTCTTCTTGGAGGCTGTAAAAAAAAATTCTGCTATTCACTGGATCGTTCCTTAAATTAGAATCTGCTGAGCTATAATTCCTATGTTATTAGGACCTGGAGGTGTTGGTTGACAGCTGGCTGCATATGAGCCATCAGTGTGGCCAGGTGGCCAAAAGCGTACTGGCCTGTATCAGGAACAGCATGGTGAGTAAGACATGGGATGCGATCATCTCCCTGTACTCAGCACTGGTGAGGGTCCACCTCAAATACCATGTCCGGTTTTGGGCCCCTTACCGCAAAAAAGACATTGAGGTGTTGGAGTGGGTCCAGAGAAGAGCAACAAAGCTGGTGAGGAGTCTGGAGAATAAGTCTTATGAGGAGAGGCTGAGGGAGCTGGGGTTGTTCAGCCTGGGGAAAAGGAGGCTGAGGGGAGACCTTCTTGGTCTCTACAACTACCTGAAAGGAGGGTGTAGAGAAGCAGTCGTTGGTCTCTTCTCCTAAGTCACCAGCAGTTGGACAAGAGGAAATGACCTCAAGTTGCATCAGGGGAGGTTCAGATTGAATAGCAGGAGAAATGTTTACATAGAAAGGGTTATTAAGCACTGAAATGAGCTGCTCACAGAAGTGGTTGAGGCATCATCCCTAGAGGCATTCAAAAGACGGATTGATATAGATTGATCTAGTGCTTAGTGACATGGGATTTATTTAAACAGAGCTAGACTGATGGCTGGATTAGATGATCTTAAAGGTCCCTTCCAACCTAGAGAATTCTATGATTCTATGATTCTATATGAGGCCTATACAGCAGTTCAACTGACTGGTCAGTTGGAGTGGAGTTCACTTGTAAGAATATAGTGCCTTAGGCAGCTGCTCAAGAAACTTGTTGCCTCACCTGTAAAACTTCCTTCCTGGTAAGCCAAGAGGATCAATGAAAGCTCTTTCTACAAACATCAGCTGATCATTCATGATTCGCACTGTGACTGGACTGCAGGAAACAGAGACAAGAGATATTTCACACAATGAGGAAACATGACTTCCCTGTTTCATTTAAACAATTTTCCTCTCCTTTGGGAAGAGAAGAAATTACATTCTAGAGTTTGCAAAAAAATGAGGTTTTGCAAATAAAGTTATTCAATACACGTTACTCAACTCAACTGCAAGATTTCAGACTATGCAAAATAAAACAGGAGGTTTTCTGAGAATGTCAGATATTTGTTTAGTTTTAAATGGCACCAGAAACATTCCGTGTAACAGAGGGGAGAGGAAGGCTGGGGTTTAGGTCAAGTTGGCAGCTTTGGTGCACACTTCTAAGCCAAGTGCCCAAATTCCTGATCTAATTTATACAGTAACATAGTAAGGATGGGATTGAATTGCCTAAACACAACTACCTGGTACCACATGAGGTTCTTTGGGGCACTTGGCCTCCAGCCACTGCACTCAGAGGGCATGGGAGTCCTACAGGGCCTTAGGTTTGTAGGCGTCATGTCGATATCTTAGATACTCTGAAGCATCATCCTGTCTCCTTGAGGGGTGCTGAAAGTACAAAGTCTGCTGTCACCTACAATACTCAAGTGTAGGTGAGCTCTGTTCAACTTTAACTTTCACTGGTACCTGCCTTTCCAAGTAATACAAAAAAATTAATGACAAGTTGATACTAGCAATAAGGTCTATAGCTGATACTATTCATCATGGGAAGCAGAATTCATCTTAGCAGATATTGCCTGTCTCAGAGTTCAAGGGCTATTCTGCAGTAATCAGAGAGACTCCTCTGGAAAGAAAGAACTTCCACCCTGGGTACCTAAGGCAGACATATATATATATGTATATATATATATATACGTAAAACATCTTTTTCAAACTTACTCTTTCTTGTCAATTTCTTCAAGTCTCCTGTGAAATTCAGCAGCAGCCTTTGAGAAGTTCACCACAGCAGAAAAAAGAGGATCTAGAAAAGAAGGACTGTGTGAGTGACTTGAGAGTATCTGCTGACATTTGTTTTGCTCATATAATGGAATTAATTTTGTTGGGTTTTTTTCCATAATTCATTAGTTTTCCTAGTGCAGACTTTAAAGAACTGCAGTTCTTATTTCGGAAGCAGTAGGAGGAGATTTAAGGGAGAAAAAAGCAGGTCATCTGAAAATATATATGAGAATTTGTGTTCTTGTTCACTAGCTATTCAGTGGTGTCAGTGCTGGTTTTTTCAGGAAATATAATTTTTTTTTTTCTCCCTGCAAACCTTCATTCCTGATAACATATGTAGCTACAAGTACCTATTTAATGAAAAAAGTTTCCAGCCTTCATTATTGCAGAGGAGCAGCTGAAATGTGAATCCAAAGGCAAATAAAACCCTTAATCTATTATTCTGAAAGAGAATTATGTGATTTATTCAGGCATCATTAACAATTTTTTGACATTCTGTGTTGTTAATAGCCAATTCTATGAAAATTCTGAGTTACATTAATTTTCATTTTCACAGCATTGTAAAAACTACTTATGCATTTTAATGCATGTAACAGAATAAACAAAATTTTAAAAGTGCAGTTTTATTCAAGAAATAATTTAAAATTGATTGGGTATCAAAGAAGTCTTTTCAGGCTAAAAAATATGCCATGTAAAAATCTGGTCAAATAACATCTATTACATTATTAAGGAGAGGGTTACATGATGGGTGGCAAAAAGCCAAAAAAAGATTGATTCTACAATCAAGGAACAAAAGAGAGGTCCATCAGTCAGAAGGTAGTTTGGGCAACTTCTAATCTGAAATGAGAAAGAAGCCCAAACAATGAAAATAAATCATTTTAAAAAGTTGCTAGAAGTTCCACTGCTGCAAAAACAAAGTCCAGACTTAGTGTTCCCTTACAAGATATGTGGCAGTAAACACAAGGACATATGGAAATAAATCCTTGTGTTATGCAAAATCTGAGACCAGAAGATCCATCATGCAAGTCTTCCTGTCTTGAGTGGCCTTTCTTAAAAAAAGGGTGGCTTTTCAAGATCGTCAAGAATTTTTCACCTAAGCTTTTGAGGGGTCTGGAGCAGAAGTCTGATGNAAACTTTTTAATTTTCCCAAAAATGACAATTTGATTTTAGTTACTTGAAATGCTTCACATAACCTGAATTGTAACTCATCTCCAAAAAGCTAATTTATGTCTCTAAACCGTGGGTCTCTGAGACACCAAGTTAATTTGGACTGACTGAAAATCCTCCTTGGAACAGAAATACAAGGGGTGAATGAGGCAACAAGAAAGAAGGAAAGAAGAAACAAAGGAATGAGAGAGTGAGAGAGAAGAGATGGGGTGGAGGGAAGAAGCCAGAAAACTTTGCTGCTTCCAACCTGCTTCTTTGTTTCATTGCAATGTTTTCAAGTGCTCAGCACATGCATGTTTTTATGCAGAAGAGTAAGAGAAGTGCTTCAGTCTCCTACAAGAGGTACCCAGGCACTGCTACAGGTGGTCAGCATGTTTCCCAAAGTCAGATTAAGTCTTTGGCTGAGGACAAATGGGCAGCCACATCTCCCAAGTTTCAGGCAGTTGCAATAAATGTTTAAATTGTCTTCCTTTTGTCTTAAATTGTCTTGTGAGAATGTGAGCAGGCTGATACTGTCTCTTTGTTCTGCATTTGAGTGCACTCCATGACTGCTTGTGAGCACTGCAATAATGCCCAAAATTAGTAATATGCATGAAAGTTATTGTGACTCTAATCTACAACCCTCACATCTATAATGTGTTAAACCTGTGTTATATTTAGAAAAGAAATAAAAATGGAGGCTCTTGATTACAATAGCAGGATTGAAACAGGAAAGTAAGGAATTCAGTTTCAGAGCTATAACAGATAAATCACGTCCTTGCATAATTCTCATTAGTGCATGTAAGAAATACTATTGTGGCTATTACTCACCAAATGATACTCTGTAAGTTTTCAGCTGTTCTTCATGTTTCTTGGCCAATTTATAAATGCTATTGCTATATCCTTTTAGGGCTTCTCCATAATCTCTACAGTCAAATGGAATGACCTGGGAATCTGCCAGTTCATAAACCAGTTTGCCTCGTAACTGGGCAATTGTAAGCTGTTTCTTGAAGGTGGGGTCATAAAACTTTTCCACTAACTCAAAGGTCTCATACACAGTGTGATAAAGAGGATAATTGCTGAATTTGTCTGCTTTCTGAAAAAGAGCAAGCAAATTTGTCAGTGCCCTGTGTTGCAGCTGCAGTTAAGGGATGTATTGATCACTTAACGACTGTGATGTTTTGCACAGATTTCAAATCAAAAAAGCTATTTGCTACAAAGCACAATTTACTATCCTTCCAGTTTAGTGTGTTTATTTTAGGAAACTAAACCAACCTGAATTCATGGACTGTTGCACAAGATTAAATGACCAGCCTTCCTTCTCTCTGTCTACACAAACCCGCCTTCAGTTCATTGTACAGAGACTGCCTTCATTAAAAGTGAAAACAGCTTGGGGTTTTGGAGAGCAGAAAGGCTTGATCATGGCCCCTCGTGTGGCTATTTCTGAACATAATCAAGGAAGATTTGTATATGAAGGGTCCTATGGTACAATAAAATGAAACACACACCTCCGATCAGATTCTATAAACACCTTTCTGTGAACTTGAGAACCTATAGAATATACACATCACTTGAGTGTTTGATTCTCCAAACATGTAAGTTTCCTGCTAAATGTAGAAAGGGCACTGTTATGCAAACCAGTCAAAGATTCTTTGTAGCTTTTCTATTAATCACGAATAAATGTTTTTCAAAGAGGACTGCTCAGCACCACCAAATTTCTTCAAACAGCGTGTTAGACTTNTTCTTCAAACAGCGTGTAAGACTTACCCTGTTCTTAGTGTAACGGACTCTGCCTGATGCAATTCCCAGTCGCTGAAAGTAAGCCTCAAAATCACTGCCTGATCCCAGTTTGTTTATTCTACATGTCGAAAAGACAAATCTTTGTGAGACCACTTATGGTATAGTATGGTAGCAATTTATGCAAAATGCAAATTTTTCGAAGAAATGGAGGTCAGTTGTTCTGGAGGGCACATCAGGGACACTAGTAACATCAGAGACGAGATGAGTGACAAGCTGAATTGCTCTAACACTTCTAAAAAACAACGTATACATTATTCTCAAGTGCCACAAAATTGTATCAGACCTGTCTTTNTCGTAGCTTTTTCAAAAGGAGGAAAGCTCAGTGTGTCTAAGGAATCTAGACACTCACCTCACTCAGTCTGAAAGCCAGGGCAGTACACACAGAATGCTTTGGTCAAATCACACAAAGGGGCAGTTCTCTTTCTTTCCCTTACGTCAGTAATGCCCCACTGTGGGTAAGATTTAGCACTAAGAGTCATTGGCTCAGATGGTGTTTTGGAGCATTAATACCTTTGAATATGAAGCTTTAATAGCTCCAGATATAGATTTGTAATGCATTATATTTGCATTCATTGTATAACCAAAGAATAGGTATCAAAATTGCTTTTTAATTACCACTCTAGGCAGTTTTATTCAACTGAGCATTTGCTTATCCTAACGATTTTGATATTATCTCATCCAGTAGGGTGAATAAACTGTATTTCAAACTCTTTCATTTCACTGGTCTTTTTTTTGATTGCTCTCCAAATTGCTTTTCTACTAATAAAAGGCCTTTAAAAAGTGTTAAGTTTCATTTTACAGCAGGTATGGATGTCAGCATCATTTTAAAAAAAGTAATAAAATTTTATTTTATTTCACTTCAAAAGATATTGCTAGAGAGTCACCTTGTACTAAAAGGTTTTCTATTGCTGTCATCAATAGCACATCTTGAAAAATTCTGGAGAGTAGCCATGCTATAATATCATATGATGAAAATACTGGGAAAGAAACAGATTAACAACTTACCTGGGATAGCTATTATTTTCACTTGCAGGATCTTTCTCAAGCCAACTGTCATAAAGAGACTTATTTTCATAACCCTCATCAGGGCTTAAAATCTGGAGAAGAAAACAGTCTCATTGGAAGCACTTCTAGCTTAATTCAGTATCAAAGGAGACCTTTGCAGCTGTCAATGGCAGCATTGCTAATCAACAGCGCTGCTGTATGCAGGGAAGTACATGATCCCTGTTTACATTTGTTATATACATTTGTGGTTTCCAATCATGAAAAGTATCTCACAAGCACTTGGAACCAACCACAGAAAGGGAAGAGCTGGTTAAAAGCTCAAGGACACTCATCCACTTTGCAGGGAGGTAGATCCTGTGGATTTCTAGGACTTACCACCTTATTGCACTGTGTATGTACACACATAGCAGTGTACATTGAATCACAGAATCATAGAATGGCTTAGGTTGGGAGCGACCTTAAAGATCACCTAGATCCAACCCCCTGCCATGGCCAGGGACACCTTCCACTAGATCAGGTTGCTCAAAGCCTCATCTCATTGTGATAGAAAGAAGGGTCAAACCAAGTCATAC
>VZTM01030210.1:1808-18241 GCA_013400555.1 Jacana jacana
AGATGAAAGCTCTACATTAATTGATGTCAAATATGACATAAAGTTGGAAAACAAATGCCTGGTAATTTTTTACACAGATTATTTTTATTACCTGAATATTATAATATAATAGAAATTGTGTGAAAACAATTATTTTCTCAAGAAATTCCACTTTAATTTAAAACTAGCAAGATCTCATACTAGTGTTTTAGATTTTTTAACAGAATATCTGGGAAAAACCTCACGTACAGGCTGAAATAGCAGGAAGGCAGTATATTTAATAACCCCTGGGCAAGCCAACCCCTAAATTCATATAATACCATCCAGAAAGTAAAAATAATCTAAAATCCTGACTGCTCTGAGAAAGAAAAATCACTGTCTACCATATGAATTCATAACTTCATTATTAAATTAACAATCACTTCAAATCCATAGCCATTTGAAGGTCACAGTGCTAAGCTATAAATCCTTAAATAGGTTAAGCTCTGTTGATGCCAAAGACTTCTGCATTTCAGTTAGGGGTCTGTATTTAATGAGGATTCATCAGCCTTTTTTCATGTGTGTGAGCAGTAGTTTATTCTCAGTGTGGTGACCCTGGTTGCTAGCTTGTTATCCTGATGGGTTATACTGCACCCAAATATGAGAACTTTGAGAGTGAATTTAAAGGCTTTCATTTCTCCTGAGCTCATTCATCTGAGCCATGGGGACAGCTTTTACTACTCACATATTTAAACGTTGGTTTACTAACAACCCTGTCCTTGTATTACCTGTGTTGTAATTACATTGCTTTATAAGAGTGCAAGGTTGCCTTAGAAAATAAAAAAACATTTCCTTGAAAGCTAAAAATAGTTTCTTTCAATGGTGAAAAAATGTATGGACATATTTGTAATTGTGTAGTTTGATGCAAATGAGTAATATCATACTGTGTACATTTCAGAGGATACAACCCAAAACAAAACAACCCACCTGATTCTCTCCTGTCTTATGGCATTGACTGGTGCCATTGCATCTGATATGTACAGAATTTTCAGTGTCATAGTAGCTGTGATTTATACTGCCATTGCATTTCCTTTGTGAAATTAATTGGTTAATATAAGCTCAAAGCTATTTAGAAAATCTCCACTTGCCTTACAGACATTCAAAATATATATATGGATTTTCTTGGAAGCATAAACATTTTATTTCCTTTAAAGCAAGAAGGTTCTTCAGAGCAAAGACTGGTTTTGGCTTTCAAGTAAATGAATATGAAGTTAGCTCTGAATTCCCTAGGCTTTTCCTAGAATGCAATACCTTATTCAGACAGATAACAGTGAATGCAGTGTTCAGTGAAATCTTCCTAAACAGCTGCAAGCAGTCTTCTGAGGAACAAGAAGAGGAACGTCGTTAAATGCACTCAGAAGAGTCCTGTGGATACACTTGTTACAAGTATACACTTGATTCCAGTGTGTTACAAGGAACACCAAATTGCTTAGTACACTATGCTGAGGAGAATAAATTGGGTGGTTATAGCTTGTAGGCAAATCAGAGACATAAAACTAGGAAACTTTAAGAAAGAATCTCCAGAAGAAAATGGGAAACCCATGCTACACAGGAGAAAATACAAAACCAGGAAGCAGCCAAACCATAGGAATGGGTGAAAATCAGAGTGTGAGACAAACTTAGGGCAGAAGCTTCTGCAGAGGTCTTGTTTTTCTGCACGGCATTGTGAAATCAGTTACTTCCCAGCTAAAGGAAAAGTGTTCAAAGATAGTCAACAGAGCAGAATTCTCAGATGACACAGATCACTGCCAAAGCAGTAACAGAAAGCAAACATTACATGGCAT
Organism: Jacana jacana; assembly: GCA_013400555.1. NCBI lineage: Eukaryota > Metazoa > Chordata > Aves > Charadriiformes > Jacanidae > Jacana > Jacana jacana. Next base: position 3,611 of record VZTM01030210.1, read on the forward strand.
GCTTATTTTTCAGCTGTGTGTATTTTGTCACTTCTCTTATCTCTTCCCTCTTCCTGAGTGCTCTGGGGTTAAAAGAACTTTTCTAAGGCAAATTTTATGGAAAAGCCAACCACTGGTATTTCAAATGCTAGGACAACCAGGAGAGGGGATTCCCTTCCTGAAACCTGAAACAGGCACTAGCCTCCTTTCTTTCATACGTTGATACGTCTATCTCAGATGGCTTTTTACTGCATCTGCAATGGCCTATTTTTATATCACATATTCACTGTTTAAATATTCCTAGTCTGATCAGTTCCATGCTTTTTTTTTTTTTTCTTTTACTAACTTAGAATGCCACAATATTAAACAATAATGAAACATAATGATGAACATGAAAAACTTTCAGCAGAAATTAAGCATAAGAAAAGGAGACAAACAGCAACAACAACAAAAAAGCAGAGAGTAGCAGAAAACTGCTAGAGAAAAAGGGAAAATGAAAGCCTAAATACACATTTATGAAAATAAAAGAAGCTGCATAATTGTCTTAAAGGTCACCTGTCAATTTTCACAGAACATCTATTGAGAAATGAATGCACATCAATGAGCCCACTGAGAATTTTGCTGCATGTATTACAATCCATTCAAGAAGGACTGACTCAGAATTCACTACCAAAGAACTGAGGGTAGAATTAGCTTGCACAGCTAATTGTCCTTAAAACACTAAAACAAGTAAAAAATAAACTCACCAAGAAAAGTAAATTAGCTCAAAACTAATCTACTTTGCTTGCACTAAATTATTGATAGTGTTGTTGGACCTGTGACCCAGCTGAGCTGTTCTGATTATTATATACCCAAATTAGGATTGTCACTGCATACATAGATAGAGACAGAGCATTAGGAGTTAAAATACCATTAGATCTTTTTATCAAGAATGCACCTTAATGTCATTTTTAGATCTTTTCTCTTCAAGAATGGCATCAAAATGGTAGCTATGGTTAGTGCACTGGGTAAGGGATTATTTTCCATCTTTGCTCTGCTAAATTGTTGGTTATAGCTCAGGAAAATGAGACCTGCTTTGAGACACACACATTAAGACAGAGGCAACTAAAATCAACAAGATGTATTTCAGCTGATGGAGCAAAGGATTAAATATCAAGAAATGACAAAAGCTGACCCCCAATTCATTCAAAATATTCTCTGATTTGAAATCAACCCAGCACTTGTGTTGGCAGGATGTCTTGACTTTAACAATATTGTTGGGACACACAACTAATTTTCCTAACAGTCAAAGAATGGCTGTAGGTAAGAATTTGTAAAACTAAAATCTCCCAGCATTAAATTTATTTTGCATTGCATTTACATGCTCTGAATTTGCAGGCTTTCACATTTTTCAACTCCTCCACTCTCTAGTTTTCTCCCCTGCACACACCACTCAATACTCACTTTACAAGTTTGTATTTGTGAAACTGAGAAATTAAGAAAACTACAGGAAATGCAATTTATTTAGGTGAAAAATTCACTAAGGTGTTTTTAACTTTTTGTCAAGTGGATTCCTTTCTTTTCTGGGTTGGAGTAAGAAATACTACACTGAGTAGATTGTAATCTGTCTTTCTCTCTCACCCTTACTACCCTCTCCCCCCAACCATTTTTACTATAGCTTTTTGGTTGCTTTTGTTGAGGCTGTCATCAGAAGCATTCTGAAGGAATAGTGCCAACAGTAATGTCAGAGCCTCAATGAAAGGATAAAAGGGCTAGTCCTGCAGGTTCTCAAGAATTCAAGAAGTGTGACTATTGTTTTGTGGGAAGAGCACAGTAGTCACAGCTAAACGCAAGAAAATCATTATCAAAGACAATTTAGTCTTTATTAACGTCTTTGTACAACAAAAATGATCAAGGGATTAGAGCATCTCCCTTATGAGGAAAGGGTGAGAAAGATCAGACTCTTTTGCCTGGAGAAGAGGAGGCTGAGGGGAGACCTTATAAGTACCTAAAGGGTGGATTTAAGAAGGATGGAGACAGACTCTTTTCAGTTGTTCCCAGTGACAGTACAAGGGAAAATGGACATAAGATGGAACACAAAAAGTTCCAGTTGAATATGAGAAAAACGTTTCTGGTGAAGGTGACAGAGCACTGGAACAGACTTCCCAGGGAGGTTGTGGCAGCCCCTTCTCTGGAGATTTTCAAGACCTGCCTGGATGCAGTCCTGAGTAATGTGCTCTAGGCAATCCTGCTTTAGCAGGGGAGTTGGACTAGATGATCTCCAGAGGTCCCTTCCAACTCTGACAATTCCATGATTGCTCCATTTTGTCAAGATCACACTAAATTCACACCCTCTCTTCTCTATACTTACATTTCCCCCTATTTTTGTGCCACATGCAAATTTAATAAGCTGTTTCCTGTTCACCATGAACAGAAGAGTGAGGATGATCTGAATGGCCACAAGGGCTGTCCTCTGCTCACCCTCCTACCCTGACACTGATCATGCATTGCCAACCTGCATGTAGATTTCTAAATGAAAGTTAATCTCAGACATTTCCTTTGTTTGCTGCTAGGAATGTTACTGGTAGAACTGTACTTCCTTAAAAATAAGTTTAGGTGTGAAAAAAATGTGCCCAATTAAGTTTGAAATTGAAAGCAAAGATAGAGAAAATAAATCTCACTAGTTGCTAATTAATCTCTTTAAAAAAATTAAAACACCTCTAAAACACCTAAAGCATGCAATGCTACTCTGGATGTATAGAAAACAATTGAACATTGGGATACACAGCAAAAAAACAGGTTAATTGGAGTCATTGATAATAAGCCTGCTGATCTTTATCTGTAATATCAATGCATCACTTCTAAAACTGTCCATTTTCTATCTATAAACTTCATTTCCATGCTATTCTGAACAGTAATCTTCATGCAGAACTTCTAGAGTGTTTATTACAGGATTTCAGAAAAAAAAATTCCTTGAAATAATAATAATTAAAAGACTTAAAAAGAAGGGATGGGAAGAGAAAAATAAATGTATGATTTTGAATAACAGAGAGAAATCAGTTATCTGTATAGCTTTCCTTAATTGTCAACAAATAAATAACAAGCTGGGAAAAAAATATTGCATTTGGAACAGATAGATTTTTTTTTTTTTTATAGATAAGCAAGATTAAGAGGTCTTATTTGTACTGTTCCTTTTCTTCCTTAAATTGTCTACATTGCCTACTTTCTAAATCTGAAATTCCAATTGTCCTGGTTCTGGGAGGGACAGGGTTAGTTCTCTTAGCATGGGCACAGGTATTCCATCCCATGTGAGCCATGCCCAGGGGCTAGCTGGGAGCTGGACAGGAAGGGGAAGGGTGCAGGAAGTCCAGGGTGCACAGCGAGAGGACTGGGGCAGTCCTGGGTGCAGTCGGTGAGCGGTTGGCATCATAATTGTGTTTTTATACTTTAGCTGTGTTATTGTTACTGTTTTGCTGTTCTGTTAAACAGCCGTTTTCCCAACCCATCAGTTTTGCCTTTTTCTTAGATTTTGACCTCCTGACTGTGGATGGGCTCAAGAGCGAGCAGCTGGCATGTGGCTAAACCACTACACCAAATTACCTAAAAACTTGATTCAGGGAAATTAAGTTCATTGTTATTTTCTTTAGCAAATCCAAATGTGTTCTTTCTCATATATACAGCAAAAATTCCTGAGGAGAATTTTTGAAGTGTTGCACTTCCGTGAACTTTTAGATCACCCCTGTAATACAAATACTATTGTACTTTGGGGCTTGAGTGAGTGTTGGATATTGAGTATTACTATGCTTAAAACAAAGAAGCTTTGGTGTTGATTGGTTACTATACATTGATTTGATAAAGGTATTGTGGTGTAGAAAGGCGTGATTTGTGTTAGAGGAAATGAAGAAGGTTGTTCCCATTACCAAATGGGGTAAGGAAACAGAAAAACAGGATGAAGACCAGTTGTAAATCTTCACATCTGGGAGCAAAAGTTGTATTTGCTTTTGACAATGACATTTTTCTGGGTAATAATGTAATAATAACACTGGTGTGGTATGCACATTCATTGCAACTGTATTTATTGTATGTGGAAGATGCTATCAACCATTATCAAACCGCAAGTTTACTAGACATAATGAGGTCTCAGTGCATGTGGACCAGGGCCAGGACAAGTCCAGTGATGGCCAGGGTCATGTAACCTGCTGAACAGCCATATCGACAAGGATAGTTCTTTTCGAGGTGCCACAGCTAGGAATGATTAAACTGGGATTTGCTAACAACATGGCTTTTCTTGGGAAATATGGAATATGGAAAATAAAAATACAAGCCTTTGCTCTTAGCCATTATGATATCCTTTGTATGGTGCTACAAGTAGTTAGAGAGGTGGTGCTGGAAACACTCTGATGTCCAGCCCAAGCGAGAGACAGAAGTTGCTGCTACAGATGATTTATGTGTCATTAAAAATATGCTGCTTGTTTCAACTCCTTATCTCATCAAGTGCCTTCATATTTGATTTTGTTGATTAAAAATAGAAATCCAAGTTATTACCTTATTTGTTAGCACTGCAGAAATAAGTTCATACACAATGGTTTGGACACCAAGGTCACAGTTAACCAATGAGAGCTTGACCTGTTCAAAAAATTGTACCCAGGAGTGCTCTGCAATTTTAGAACACAAATAGAAATAGAACACAATGTGTTCTATCAGATGCAGTTGATTCAGACTTTTTAAAAATATCATAGACCCAATTCTGTATTACAACACAATTATTTTAACAATAAAAGCCCCACATTTTGAAGAATGCATATAATTGAGTTTGAGAAGCATAATTTTTATGATTGCCCACAGAAAAGGGCACACAGAAAAGGTTTCTTGATGTCATCCTTTTGATAAACAGAAGTAACAAATCACCAGTAATAATTGGATTAACTCCACTGAGTGGACAAAGACATTGCTGGAAGTACCATGCAGCCCTCTCCTCCCTGACCAATATCATTTGGAGATTTTTATAATTTTTGTAAAATGTAAAACTTGTATGTAAAATTGTATGGTTTGGGTTTTTTTTTTAAATTAAAACAAATGACCAAACAACATGCCACCATTTCCACATTTAGGCACAAGTGGTAATATTCTGTCCGTTCTTTGGATGTGTTTTTTAATAAATTACTTTTGTCATTGGACTCTGTGTGATTGATGATGTTGGAAAATATGTCCACAAACAAGGCTCCTGCGCAGGTAAAACCCGAAGGAGATTTAAAAACCTCTCAATATGGATAAAGGTAGCTCTTGATGACCTTCAGTGATTTTTCACTATGTTAATTTCTAACACTTGTCTAAATGGCTGACTGCTGGGTCATGATGGACTTTCCTTTGGATTTAAACATCTCAAAGTTTACTCTTGACTGGTTGTTAACACGACTTATTTCATGTTTCTACTGATGTTCCTCCCTTGGTGTTCTTACAAATGAGGTCTTGGCCCACTCAGTTTAAGGTCTGGGATATGTTCATCCAGGAATAGTTTACATATATAGACCCCAGGGGCAGGAACAACTTCCGCTTTTGCTCACCAATAATACAGCATTGAATTGTGGTATAAATGTCTTGAAAGACTGTAAAATGACACCATTCAGCAGTGGGCTAGACTATAATAAAATAGATATAAGGATTAACAGATTGAATGTTTTTGTGTGTGCAGAGTACAGTAGAGCCATTTCAATTTAAAAAAAAGAGAGAAAATTCTTATATTGTAAGTGGGAAAAGTAAAGAAAAAGTACATGGAAATCTTTACCACACTGGCCTATCTGCTGTCTAAAGAAATTATAAGTACAGATAGGAAGATTGTTTTTTAAAACTGTTCATGGATATTTAATTTCAATAATATCATGTGCAATTTTTGTAACAGTAAACTGTCATTTTCTCATATTTTCTTTAATTCTTACAGCAGCTGGTATAACCCAGAAGCTTTTTGTTTTATTGATGTATATATATGTTGACTCTGTCCCATGTAGATAAGATTAAACTTTAACCTCCCTAGAAAGTCTAACTAAATTTCCATTTGATATGTCATGTAATATTTAAACTTTTTTGTTTGTTTGTTTGGGGTTTTTTTTGTCTGCTTTTGTATGCATAAGTCCCTGTATAGTTAGTTTCCATAAAATAAGACAAAAAGTTAAGAGTTTGTAGGACGAAGTAGAGGAAGACTTTAGGAAATAGTTAAATTTTTAAGTTCCTCAGTGATCTCATAAATAATGCCAGGATATTTGACAAAGCATATCATATAGTGATGAAGAATCATGGGCTGGTATATTTGTGCTCTTCTTAGGCTGGGGTTTGTAATTCAAATATTCATCATTTGCTCCAAAAAGGCCATCTTGCCATATCAAAGACCATAAAAGATTATAAATTGTGATAATGTGTAAGCTCTCAAATATCTTCCCTTTTAAATCCCTGTTCAACTGCCTGTTTTTATTTCATATTCTTTCTGTCTAAGAAAAATATGCTGCTTTCCTTATCGTGCAAATGGTCGTATGTCTCTTTTGTCACGGCATTGGAGTTTCCAGTAACAGATTAGGCAAGCATGGAAAAAACACCCATGATGATCAAAAGCTTTTGGTATCTGGCTGAAGAGAGCATAGCCATCCAGCTGATATGGAAGCAACTGGACAGCTGGTGTGGATTTTGAGTCTTTTTACTTATTACCAGTGTGCTGTTTAGGTTACAAAAATATAAAGTGGTACATATGCTGGTATGCTGAGGTAAACAACAAAGCATTTTAGAAGCCTGTTCCTGCCTCCTCAGGGATCGAGGCATCAGTAGGGATCAGTGTCTGGGTCACAACAATTATTTAATTTTTGGGCCTATATAATCCTTTTTCTGAATAATGACATCCTCCTGAGAGAAGCTCTCAGTTCTTATTGGTGGTCAGGTTTCTGACAGCCAGCTTGCTGCTACTCCAGAGTTTGGCACCTCCTTTTCTCTGCATTGTGCTTTCTGTAATAAATCCTGATCCTAAGCCATAATGAAAATGTATAATGAAAATTCCCTGGGGTGAAACAGAGGTGAATCTGTGTGTTAAAACTCCCAGATCATGAAAAATTATGGATTTGCTGGGCATGAAATTCTGTGGACCATTAAACAATTCCCAAGTTGCTCAGTTTCATGTACAAGCTCTTGTTATTCATTGTCAAATCCATTTATATCTTTCTCTGGATTGGTTGCTTTAGGATGAAATTGATGTGATAATCTTAGGTCTTGCTCAGTCAGCAAGATGCATTTTGTAACAGGACTATTCATAAAAATTCTCTTAGAATTGCATATAAATGTTTCCTTTGAACACATCCTTTCCCTAGCATTGCCTGTACCTGATGCAGAGATGGGTCATAAACACCTATTCTGCTTATGCAGAAGATAGTAAAAGTAGTAATTATAATCTAAAAATTTTCACAGAAACAAATATTAGTAACATGTTCCTATTGACAGCTGAATAAATGTTCATATCTAGCCTGGCCCTGGATTTTATACTTCAGGGACAAAACTTGTATATACTTAGTGATTGTTTCTTTACACTGACTTGAAAAAAAAATAAAAAAAAATTATGGTTTTTATTTTCAATTTGTAGATACAAATGTTTTATCTCTGCATTATTTTAAGAAGATATTGAAACCTCTGGAAATCACTTTATTTTAGGATGTCACACAAAGTTGAAAAAGTTGATGTGGAATTTTAACAAAAATTCCCTAGTTATTACTTTAAAAATATACCTGGGTACATTTGAAGTTGAAAATAGAGATATGTAATTAGATTTGCATTCAAACAAAGAAATTAAATTCATTAGTATTGCAAAATGTCAAAACTATTCTTGTTACAAGCTGATTCTCAAACTTTCTGGATTAATATATTTTTGTTGCTTCTAGCTCTGCAATCTTTCATTTTCCTTCCATGGGATTTTTGTATTGTTTGCTATAACACAGCATTTCTTGTAGCTTTTTTTGCACTTGTTTCTGCACACAGCTCAGTGTGGGCTCATGGGCAGTGCATAAATGAGATTTGGGCCCAAGTGACACTCCATCTCATTTGTTGTCCTTTCCCAGAACGAGATGAAGAGTTGATGTGAGAGCAGCAAGTGGTATCCAGAGCTCACCTAGCTGCTGTTCCTGCCTCCCAGGCTCAGAAGCAAGGAGGAAGCAGCATCAGGCAAAGACTTAAAAGATCTTCTGTCTTTGACAACACCCTTTTAGCTTGTCTGTCTTGGAAAAGTAGAGACTGAATTTGTATTTGAGTCACACCTTTACAACAGTATGGAGTAGCTCAGTTGGCTTAGATTTTTGAATATTATTTTGCTTCAGTAGTCTTTTCTTCCACATAGTTTAAGCTGCTTCGGCTGTCTGTCTCAACATATTAAATTTCTTCATTATTTTAGTATAATTTCATTTAATTTCTGATGCTAATGGGAGGTATCATTTCTTGATGGCATTACCAATAGTGATCTTCGGCGTATTCTTTTTATTTTTTCCTGTAGGCTGATCTCAATGCTTAAAATTTATTTGAAGTGTTGTTAATAATTATTCTTCTAACTCTAACTCACTGAAAATACTAGTTACGCTCACATATACATAAATGTACACTGTAGAGAATATGCACTGTCTGCAGTATAAGAATTTACTTATTATAGAGACAGTTCATCATGACTCAACTTGTTTCTTTTGGTTTCACAGCTTTGGTATGTAGCAGCAAGACTTTGAAAATTCTGTGGCTTTCCTTCATCTTTTAAGGGTCAACTTTCAGTTATGACAACTGAACTGCACTGTTTTAGTATTGATCTGCCTGAGGGTCTCAGTCATTCCACATGTAAAATGAAAATAAAGGGAGACTTTTCATGAACTGTATTGATTTTGTTGTTGTGAGATCTCTGGTGGGTGTATCAGACACACATAGATTCTAAAAAGCCATTAAGTCATTAATACTTTTTCTAGGTGAATTACAGGTATATCTCTGTCTTTAGTTTTCAGATAAATTCCCCAGAGTCTTCTCAACTCATCTGGCTGCTAGCTCTTAAAAAGAGAAAGGCAAAGGCAGTACCTATACAGCTATACAAATTTATTTCTGGAGGATGGAATCTTTTCATATGGCATGTTCAAATTTTGGTAATAGCCAAACAAAGTTAAGATTAAATTTTTAATGAGAGTTTCCATGACTGGTGGTTGTTTTTGGTTTTTTTTTGAGAGAGAAATAGATAAAATATAGTGATGCCACTAAGTAAGTAGGGTGGAATACATTGTGAAAATTGTCTGGTTTTGATTAAAAAAAATTACTTAAACTTTTTTTTAAGGGTTTTTTGTTTGTTTGTTGGGGTATTTTTTTGGTAAAAAAGATGAAACAACTTGATTTCCCACTCTCTCAAACTGGAAAAACTTATATTCAAGAAAAATGCCTTCAAATAACCTGCACTTTCAGAGATGAATATGAAGTGTCAATGATGTAACTGTATAAATGTATTGCTGAAAAATTTTTTTTCTGTGATGCACATTCACAGAATCACAGAATATTCATGGCTGGAAGGCACCTTGAAGATCATTGAGTCCAACCATAAAAAACAAACAAGCAAACAAGCAAACAAACAATATCACACACATACAAAACCAACCAACCAACAAATCAAAAAACAGCCACCACACCCAACAATCTTAGGCTCTACAGGATGCCCTGAAATACCACATCTACATGTGTCTTAAATGCCTCCAGGGATGGTGACTCCATAATGTCCCTGGGCAGGATGTTCCAGTACCTGACCACCATCTCAGTAAAATAATTCTTTCTAATACCTAATCTGAACCTCCCCTGCTGCAACTTCAGGCCATTTCCTCTGATTCTGTTATTATTTCACTTGGGAGAAGAGGCCAACACCCACTTCTCTACAACCTCCTTTCAGGTAGTTGTAGAGGGCAATGAGGTCTCCCCTCAGCATCCTCTTCTCTAGGTTAAACGTTCCTAGTTCCCTCAGCCTCTCCTCATATGACTTGTTCTCGAAAGTTTAAAAGAAAAAAAAATATTTAAACTATTTTATTTTCCATTTATATTGTTTCTTTCAGGTTTATCAGTCTTGAATATTTATGTACACTTTGTGTGTCTACTTCTCAAGCTCTGGAAAGGAAAAACATTGGCATTTCTTGTGGTAAGAATTTTTTTTTGGTAGTTCTTTATATTTACTGACTGAGAAACTTCTATGACTGCAAATAGAAAAAGAAATAGCAGTTCAAAACATAAAGCTATTGCTCAAATAGACAATGGTAAGACAATGTCTTTATGAAAATGATGTAAAACATTCTGTATGCTGTGAAAATTCTCAAATTTTCCCTTCTGCTGCTATACTTGAGCAGTGTTTTGGCTTTACAAAGTGATATAGATACTGGGCAGAAATCATCAGAACGCCGACACCAACTATAACTATGCAGCCTTGTTAAAAACAAGGTTGTTGGGACTTTTGAATTCTCTTATTCCTGAACGTGACAATTGCCTGTCTGCTTTCACATCAACATAGTGTATACAGTTTGCCTTCAGATATCTGCGTGTTGATCCCCACTGCTGTTAGGGCATTGTCCTGAAAGAACATACCAACATAAACCTGAACTAAAAAGGTACTGAATTAATTTTGTAACCAGGGGTTTTTGAACCCTGTAGTGCCTTTGGTTTCAACTGGCAGGAGACAACCAGAAAAGCCTGAATAACAATTGTTAAAGTTTTTATTTTCTTCCTGTATAGCAATTGTTGGAGTCTTTATTTTGCAAGTATAAAAATTGGTCAGTTTGTTTTAGAATTGTATTTCAGATGACATGTAATATATGTATCATAGGAGCCTGCTTTTTTAACAAACATGGTCCAATCTTTTAATAAGTTACAAAATTAAATGTAGAAAAAAGCTGCACGATTGTATTGCAAATCTATGTAACCACAAGATTCGATTACCCCTCAAAAGCTTTGCCAAATGTTGACTATTAAAAATAAGTAAACAGACATGATTGAGATTTAAGTGAATGAGCAGAAATCATCTTCCAACATCACTGCTGGCTTTTAAAACTTGTGTCTCAAAATATTTCAGGGTTAGATTATTTTAATCCTGCAACATTACCACTAGAGATGGCAATTTTCATCCTTTAATTGAACCAAATGCCCATGCGTATTGCAAGTGAAAGTCTCTGGGATTCCTATTAGTTGATGTTCAACTTGATATGTCATTCAAGAAAGACTGATTTGGAAAAGGACACCTACAAAAACCACTACAAAACACCATTGCCTCCAATTTCCAAGGACTGTAATGATGACTTAGAATTTCTTAGCTAGCTCTGTACCATCTTCTCTGTGTGATACAGAAAATGTTCATAGGCACTGTGAGCGCCATTCACATGCAGGTCTCAGACCTTCACTTAAACCATTAGGAAAGATTTGTAGATGCAGGGAAACTTGAGGATATAATGCGTTTTATGTAGTAGAACACTCTGTTTCTCAGTATTTGTATAGAAATAAATATACTTTTACTGTAACACATACCTATATGTGAACACATACCTATATTGAACTCATCAGTTCTATACAGCTGATAAACTTGTATGTTCACACCACAAACACTTTCAAGATTCATGCTCTTCATCTTACAAGGAGAAATTGCTTGAAACTATTCTTGTTCTGCTAGACATACCATAAAGTTTAGACTATAGACTAGTGTTATCATCATCAAAAACCTGAGGATCTCTCTAGCAAGTCCCTTTCACTCATAAAGAAATATATTGGACAAATGAGCCAGTCACCTAGAAGGTCCTAGCTCTGCAAAGAAAGAGGTAAAAATGACCTGTAACATTCTTCCCATAGGGAAACTTCACAGACAGGATACTGGAAAGAAAGAACTAAGGAATGTGTGAATTCAGAGAATTTCTACAGAGAAAACTGTAGAGCCAAAGCAAAGAGCCCTTGAAACCTAACACTATGTTACAGCTCAAATACTGTGGTAGTGACACACTAAAACGTCTCATATAAAAGGCATTAAAGGTAAAAATTAAGCTAATGTCTGAGAGGCTATTAAGATTTGTGAAGATGGAATTATTAGAAAGCACCAAATGATGAAATAAAGCTCTCCCGGAACTGAAGAAAGGAGGTACAGCTGAATGTAACAAATAACAAGACAAAATATTCTTGCAGTGTTAGAAATAAAGGTTATAAACAGGGTGTTATTACACCACATGACACTATCTATAGAAGTGCAAACATTGAAAAGAAAGCCCCACAGCTTTCAAAGCCTGGGATGTTACATAGGGAACAAACATTTCTGCCATGAATAACTTAAATGATAACCATCATAAGTTTTACTGATCTTATCACAGCTTTACTGTGATCAGTAATATTAATGGCATAAGAAAGGCAAAACAACATAAGAATGTTTTGCCATAAGAATGGCAAAACAACAAAACCAACAGTGACATTAATTAAACTTAGTGAAAATAGTGACTACTTGGTAGGAATAAGCCAAAGAAAAAAAAAAAAGATGTTTTGAACTATTGACAGAGGTAAAACAAGTGTTAAAGTGGAAACCAAGAGGGTAAAGAGGTGATGGAAAACTAGAAACTCTGTTCCAGTAGTTTCAAAAAAAAGCAAACTGGAATCACCTGGGAAAATGGATAAGAATAAGCAAGAAACAAAAAGATACTTAGGAGAGTGATGATTGGCTTTTTTCTTAAAATAACCTCAAGACTATAGATCAAAGAAGTAACATAATTAAATTATTGGAGAAAACAGAACAGAACATGAATTAGGGAAAATCATATGGGATGTCAAATCCATTGTAACAATGCATTTAAAATATGAAGGTTTAGAAGTCTGTTCTTATTTCTCCTTATTTAGGTGAAAGTTATTCTACTGACTCTGGAGAAGGATCACTTTTGTTTGTCAAGAACACTGAGACACAATTTCAGGTAAGCTGCAAGTAGGTTTCTTCTTTGTCAGTAGCCCAATGCAAACCCACATCACGGTGTCAGGCAGAAGCTAGAAAACAAAAAGCTGTGACTGCCCAAGTAAGTTCAGAGAGAATAGCTTACTGTGCTCAGTGCCAGTCGTGTGCTTTGTGTCATTTGAAACATATATCCCCTCTAGTCTTGTCATCTCTTTGCATTATTGTCTTCAACAGAGCACAGCAAGAGTAATTGACCTGCTGGAGAGCAGCTCTTTGGAAAAAGACCTGGGAGTCCTGGTGGACAGCAAGATGACCATGAGCCAGCAATTTGCCCTTGTGGCCAAGAAAGCCAATGGCATCCTGGGTGCATCAGGAAGAGTGTGACCAGCAGGTCCAGGGAGGTCATCCCACCCCTCTACTGTGCCCTGGTGAGGCCCCATCTGGAGTATTGTGTCCAGTTCTGGGTTCACCAGTTCAAGAAGGACAGGGAACTGCTGGAGATGGTACAGCAAAGGGCTACAAAGATGATGATCGTTTCCTTTCTCTTACAAGGAAAGGCTGAGGGCCTTGGGTCTTTTTAGTCTGGAGAAGAGAAGACTAAGGGGGGATCTCATCAATGTTTATTAAAGGAGGGTGTCAGGCAGATGGGGCCAGTCTTTTTTTCAGTGATGCCCAGTGACAGGACAGAGGTAACAGGTAAAACTTGAACATAGGAAGTTCCATCTAAACATGAGTATGAATTCCTTTACTGTGAAGGTGCCAGAGCTCTGGAACAAGCTTCCCAGAGAGGGTATAGAGTCTTTTTCTCTGGAGTCATTCAAAACCCAATTGGGCACATTCCTGTTAAAGTTGCCCTGGGTGACTCTGCTTTGGCAGGGAGTTGGCCTAGATGATCTCCAGAGGTCCCTTCCAACCCCATATAATTATGTGATTCTGTAATTATACTCAGAGACTCAAGTAAAATTAAGGGTATGCAATATGTGTAGTGTTAATAAAGCTTTGAATATTAAAATAATTGTTTAGTTGCTATATTTTTCTCTAAGAAAGCATATGCTATGTTAGAATTAAAATATACATTCAATGATCCTATGTCCAGTTTTGGTATGCAAGAAAGAAAAACGTAGGAAAAGTCAGAAAATAAATATAGCAGGGAAAGGAAAATGGAATGGAATAATGATTTTTCCATACATACACGTGTAATACATCACCAAATACTTTTTGCACTCTGACGCCTGTTGCTTTTGGCAAAGTCTTAAATTCACCTGTGTATGGGAGCACCCAGCCAAACTGTTTTCAGATCACAATAGGTGAGATACAGGTAGTTATTCCACTTAGCTTCATCTCTGTCTCACCTTGTCTATGCAGAGATAACTTGGAGGGGCGGGGGGGATCTGCAAAAATGACTCAGCCTAGGGTTGCCTCAAGACTGCAGCACAACAAGAACCAAAACTAAATGGAGCCTTAACAAACAAATTGCTCTGAGTCCCATCCCACCACTGTTCCCATGATTTTGAGTGCTAGACATCACAAAATTAGTAACAGAAACTTAGGAGCCATCACACCACCAAAGGTAAATATTCCAGATAGTGTAATCCACTCAGGCATAATCCTGCACCCCAACTGAATCAGGAAATATGAGCCATAAGTTTTGGGAACAGAAATGGGGAATCTTCACAGAATCACAGAATATCAGGGATTGGAAGGGACCTTGAAAGATCATCTAGTCCAATCCCCCTGCC
>VZTM01030210.1:31861-42869 GCA_013400555.1 Jacana jacana
TTGTTTGTTTGTTTGTTTGTTTGTTTGTTTGTTTTCACCTGTGTTGTATCTACATTACCGTTTTAGGGTGAAAAAATGTAAAGAAATCTGAGTTGTCACTAGATCTCAGTCTTTGATTTGCATTGGAGAGTAATCTGAGCTGGGTCACTTTTGATGAAACCAAAGAGAAATCTATGGGCCAGCTGTTAGTGGGCTTTTTATCTGAGGGACAAGCGTAATGATGGTCCAAAGTCAATTCCCAGCCTTGTACCCTCAGTCTGAGTACACATTTTGGGCTCTTGGTTCCTGATCCTTCGCTCTTCAGGTCTTTCCTGATGTGCCAGACTAAAGCAGACATCAGCTTAGTCATCTCTTATGAACACCAGGGGTTAAGACTACAAGTTAAAAGATATTATTACAGGGAATCAAGTGTGAGGAACGTATTTGCCTTCTGCCCAATGATATATATGTCGATGGCTTAATTTACTGCTACGTCAAACACTGACCTGAAAGTTATTTGGGCATCAATTTGCCTCCTGGAACAGACAGAAGTTGTAGGGTTTTTTTAGTCCAAGAGATTAAAAAAGTCAAAATCAAATAACTTAGTTTTTCATAGTGAGGAAGAGATGTATTGTTTCATAACTGATTAAACTTCCAGAGGCATATCATGTNTCTCAGCCTAGTTTTAAAATGTGCTCTGAGATCCTCAAGTGTAGATACAGAGGGTATTACTATGTATGAAAATATATAAAATTAGGAAAATATTTTCATACTTTAAATTATGCTCTCTTATTGATGTTCTTACAGAGACAGATGGAATTAAATCAACAATACCCATTAATTCTAAAGATAGTCAGAATCCCAGAGAAAGGATAATAGGTATGGTCAACAGTCCCACTCACATACTTTCCGCATTTGCTCTACTGTACAGATTCCTTCAAAGCACTTAGAATATATTTGGTATCCCTGTTAAGTGAAATGGTTATTTGTGTATGAGTGGAAGAAGCTGATGGTTTATTTCATTTGTGGTTTTGTTTTTTTTTTCTCAAACACATTGAACTTTTTTTTTTTCAGTAGTTCAGTAGTTGTATGTGTAATTAAATAACCTGAACAAATACTCCAACCTTTGTATAGTTGCTAGGTTACAACTAACTAATGTTGGAAATGCTCTCAAGAAAATTTAAAATACTGTAGTTTAAAGTACATACTTATTTTATATTCAAATCATATTTGAATGTGAAATTTTAAAGGAAATAATGCAATAAAACACCAGGGTTGTTTTGAATTTTTTTCAGTCTTGAGGAAAAAATTCAAGAACCACTCTTTCCATTCTGAATTGCACTGCCTTTTGATGAATGGGCAATGTTGCTACAAACAACACAAAGCGGTGAACAACCCTATCTTTCTGGTATGAATTCCAATGATGAAATAACATCCGTGCATAGAGATGCGCGATTACAGAAAATATGTATGTGATGTGCATAATGACTCATCTGCTAACATTTAAATATTACCCTGGTATACCAGACATCAGGTGGAGGTACAGAGCTATTTTACCTATTCATATTGTTCTGTCAAGCTCTGTAAGTATCCAAGATCACAGAATCAACAGAAGAAGAGATATGCTGAGACACTTCCTGAGGAGAAGGTTGGACAGATGCAAGATGAGGTGTCCAAAAATGATTCAAGCCCTCACTGAATATCTGATTCCACAGAGTCTTGCAACTTATTTCATGGACTCTTGCATTTCTCTAAAGAAAAATGTAAACATATATATCTGTATTTTAGTTGCTTTATACTCTTTATCTTTCCACTTTGCTTTATGTTTCAACGTAGCCAGTATTTAAATTTGTATTTAATATATTATTATTTTTTTCACTGAAGTCCTTCTCTAATGTGTCATGTCGAAATGGCTTGATTACTACTGTACACAGAGTACTAGAGATAGAGAACATCTTGCTCGATATTTAATGAGATAAAGTTTCTATTTTGTTACATTAAAGATTGGCAGTTGCACAGATAATGTACTGACTCTGTTAATGCTCCTAACTCACGAGCAGCAGCTGTTTCAGCTCTTAATAATTCCTCTTTTAATTCCTTTTTTTCTTCCTTATACCACTTTAAAAAAAAACTTTGCATGTAGTCTTACCGTTTCTATTAGTATTGTCTTTATATGAGGTTTCTTTCTTGTGTAAGAATGCTCTCTCATTTCTACAGGCTCATTACTGTCATTGCCCTCTCCTCTGCTTTCATTGCTCTCCCTTAAACCAGCCGTTTGTTCAATTTAATTAGCATTACACAAAGCTTAAGAGTTTCCATTACCCTGAGTAGGACTAACACATTATACTCCATAGGAAGTCAGAGAAGGTGAGCTTCTTTAGCAGAATTTTCCATTAATAAAATTAATATGAGAATTCACTGGAAAAAGCTGCTGCTGAAAGCAGCATTCTGTGTATGCTGCACAGGCAACAATAACGAAGTAAAACAAGTGTCTCTATATAGTACTTTGCTTTTTTGAAGTAAAGCACTGATTTCAGAATTACCAAAGCCGAGCAGATCCCCCTTGATTTCTGTGGGAGCTGTCAGTAGCATCAGTGAAAACATTAAGGCACATCTGGTAGGCTTTTAGTGTTGAGACTGACCCTGTAAATCATAAAATCACAGAAATGCCTGGGTTGGAATGGAGCTTTAAGATCATCTAGTCCAACCATCAATCTAACTTTGATAAAAAACAATACATCACTAAACCATGTCACTAAGCACTATGTCAACCCATCTTTTAAATAGCTCCAGGGCTCAACCACTTCCCTGGGTAACCCATTCCAATGCTTAATAACGCTTTCAGTGTAAAAATTTTTCTTTACATCCAATCTGAACCTCCTTTGTCACAACTTGAGGCCATTTCCTCTTTTCCTATAACGTGTGACTTGGGAGAAGAGACCAACCCCCACCTCTCTACAACCTCCTTTCAGCCAGTTGTAAAGTGGTAAGGTCTCCCCTCTGCCTCCTTTTCAGCAGGCTGAACAATCCCAGCTTCCTCAGCCTTTCCTCATAAGGCTTGCTCTCCAGACCCCTCACCAGCTTCAGTAGCTTTCTCTGGACCCTCTCCAGCACCTTCATGTCTTTTTTGTGGTAAGGGGCCCAAAACTGGACGCAGTACTCAGGATGGGGCCTCACCAGTTCTGAGTACGGAGGGACAATCACCTTGCAAGTCCTAATCACCACACTGTTGCTGATACAATCCAGGATGCTGTGGGCCTTCTTGACCACCTAGGCACACTGCTGCCTCATGTTCAGCCACTGTCAACCAACACCCCCAGGTCCTTTCCTTACAGACAGATCCAGCCACTCTTCCCCAAGACTGGAGCATTGCCTAAGGTTGTTGTGACCAAAATGCAGGACCTTGCAGGACCAAAATGTACTTGGTCTTAATGAACCACATTCCATTGGCCTTGGCCGATCAATTCAACCTGTCCAGGTTCCTCTGCAGAGACTTCCTTCCCTCACACAGATCAGCACTCCCACCCAACTTTGCATCATCTGCAAATTTACTGAGGTTGCACTCATTCCCCTCATCCAGATCATTGATAAGGATGTTAAAGATAACCGGACCCAGTACCCAAGCCCTGAGGAACACTACTAGTGACCAGCCACCAACTGGATTCAACTCCACCATCACTCTCTGGGCCTGGCCCTCCAGACAGTTTTTAACCCAGCAGAGAGTACTCCCATCCAAGCCACAGACAGCCAGTTTCTCCAGGAGGATACTGTGGGACACTGTATCATAGGCCTTGCTAAAGTCCAGGTAAACAACATCCACAGCCTTTCCCTCATCCACCAAGTGTGTCACTTTGTCATAGAAGGAGCTTGGGTTTGTCAAGCAGGACCTGCCTTTCATGAACCTGTGCTGTCTGGGCCTGATCACCTGGATATCCTTCATGTGCTACATAATGACACTCATGATGACCTGTTCCATGACCTTCCCAGGCGAACCCAGGCACTGAGGTCAGACTGGCAGGCCTGCAGCTCCCTGGATCATCCTTCTGACCCTTCTTGTGGATGGGCATCACATTTGCCAGACATCAGTCATCTGGGACCTTTCCAGTTTGCCAGGACTGCTGGTAGATGATGGAAAGTGTCTCAGCTAGCATTTCCACCAATTCCCTCAGTACCCTCGGGTGGATCCCACCTGGCCCCATAGACTTGTTTATATTGAGGTGTTGGAGCAGATCCTTCACCACCTCCCTTTGGATTATGGGGGCTTCATTCTGCTCCCCACTCCTATTTGGTAGTTCAGGGGTCGGGGTACCCAGGGAACAACCTACTCTACTACTAAAGACTGAGACAAAGAAGTCATCAAGTACCTCAGCCTTCTCCTCATCCTTTGTCACGTTACTTCCTGGATCCAATAGAGGATGGAGATTCTCCCAAGTCCTCCTCTTGTTACTAAAACATTTATAGAAGTTCTTTTTATTTTATTCTTTTTTTTAACATTCAAGGTCTGGTTGGGCCTTGGCCTTTCTTCTTTTCCTATACATAGCCTTACAACACCTTTGTAATCTTCCTGAGTGGCCTGCCCTTTTTTCCAAAGGCCATAAACTATCCCTTTTTGCCCTGAGTTGTGACTGAATCTCTTTTATTTTCAGCCAGGCCAACCTCTTCCTTCAATGACCTGCTTTACAGCACACAAGGACAGCCTGGTCCTGTGTTTTTAAGACTTTCTTTTTGAAACACATTCAGCCCTAACNCAACCCATCTTTTAAATAGCTCCAGGGCTCAACCACTTCCCTGGGTAACCCATTCCAATGCTTAATAACGCTTTCAGTGTAAAAATTTTTCTTTACATCCAATCTGAACCTCCTTTGTCACAACTTGAGGCCATTTCCTCTTTTCCTATAACGTGTGACTTGGGAGAAGAGACCAACCCCCACCTCTCTACAACCTCCTTTCAGCCAGTTGTAAAGTGGTAAGGTCTCCCCTCTGCCTCCTTTTCAGCAGGCTGAACAATCCCAGCTTCCTCAGCCTTTCCTCATAAGGCTTGCTCTCCAGACCCCTCACCAGCTTCAGTAGCTTTCTCTGGACCCTCTCCAGCACCTTCATGTCTTTTTTGTGGTAAGGGGCCCAAAACTGGACGCAGTACTCAGGATGGGGCCTCACCAGTTCTGAGTACGGAGGGACAATCACCTTGCAAGTCCTAATCACCACACTGTTGCTGATACAATCCAGGATGCTGTGGGCCTTCTTGACCACCTAGGCACACTGCTGCCTCATGTTCAGCCACTGTCAACCAACACCCCCAGGTCCTTTCCTTACAGACAGATCCAGCCACTCTTCCCCAAGACTGGAGCATTGCCTAAGGTTGTTGTGACCAAAATGCAGGACCTTGCAGGACCAAAATGTACTTGGTCTTAATGAACCACATTCCATTGGCCTTGGCCGATCAATTCAACCTGTCCAGGTTCCTCTGCAGAGACTTCCTTCCCTCACACAGATCAGCACTCCCACCCAACTTTGCATCATCTGCAAATTTACTGAGGTTGCACTCATTCCCCTCATCCAGATCATTGATAAGGATGTTAAAGATAACCGGACCCAGTACCCAAGCCCTGAGGAACACTACTAGTGACCAGCCACCAACTGGATTCAACTCCACCATCACTCTCTGGGCCTGGCCCTCCAGACAGTTTTTAACCCAGCAGAGAGTACTCCCATCCAAGCCACAGACAGCCAGTTTCTCCAGGAGGATACTGTGGGACACTGTATCATAGGCCTTGCTAAAGTCCAGGTAAACAACATCCACAGCCTTTCCCTCATCCACCAAGTGTGTCACTTTGTCATAGAAGGAGCTTGGGTTTGTCAAGCAGGACCTGCCTTTCATGAACCTGTGCTGTCTGGGCCTGATCACCTGGATATCCTTCATGTGCTACATAATGACACTCATGATGACCTGTTCCATGACCTTCCCAGGCGAACCCAGGCACTGAGGTCAGACTGGCAGGCCTGCAGCTCCCTGGATCATCCTTCTGACCCTTCTTGTGGATGGGCATCACATTTGCCAGACATCAGTCATCTGGGACCTTTCCAGTTTGCCAGGACTGCTGGTAGATGATGGAAAGTGTCTCAGCTAGCATTTCCACCAATTCCCTCAGTACCCTCGGGTGGATCCCACCTGGCCCCATAGACTTGTTTATATTGAGGTGTTGGAGCAGATCCTTCACCACCTCCCTTTGGATTATGGGGGCTTCATTCTGCTCCCCACTCCTATTTGGTAGTTCAGGGGTCGGGGTACCCAGGGAACAACCTACTCTACTACTAAAGACTGAGACAAAGAAGTCATCAAGTACCTCAGCCTTCTCCTCATCCTTTGTCACGTTACTTCCTGGATCCAATAGAGGATGGAGATTCTCCCAAGTCCTCCTCTTGTTACTAAAACATTTATAGAAGTTCTTTTTATTTTATTCTTTTTTTTAACATTCAAGGTCTGGTTGGGCCTTGGCCTTTCTTCTTTTCCTATACATAGCCTTACAACACCTTTGTAATCTTCCTGAGTGGCCTGCCCTTTTTTCCAAAGGCCATAAACTATCCCTTTTTGCCCTGAGTTGTGACTGAATCTCTTTTATTTTCAGCCAGGCCAACCTCTTCCTTCAATGACCTGCTTTACAGCACCCAAGGACAGCCTGGTCCTGTGTTTTTAAGACTTTCTTTTTGAAACACATTCAGCCCTAACAGACTCCTTTGCCTTTCAGGGATGCCTCCTAAGGGACTATGTCAAGCTCTTGAAGAGACCAAAGTCTGCCCTCCAGAAGTTCATGATGGCAGTCCTGCTGTTTCCCCTCCTTGCTTCCCTGAGAATAAGAACTCTATTAATTCATTGTCACTGTGTCCAAGACAGCCTCTAACTATCACATCCCCCACAAACCCTTATCTATTCAGAAACAGCAGATCCAGCAGTGCTCCCTCCCTAGGCAGCTCCCTCACCAGCTGTGTCAGGAAGTTATCCCTGACACACTCCAGGAACCTCCTAGACTGTTACCTCTCAGCTGTTTTTGTGCATGGCTGATATCTGCTAAGTTAGTCTCCCACCAGGACAAGGGCAAGCAATCTTGAGACCTCTCCCAGCTGCTTATAGAATATTTTGTCTACCACTGAATCCTGGTTTGGTGGTCTGTAACAGACTCCCATCGCAATATCAGTCTTGCTGGCTCTCCCCCTAATTTTTATACATAGGTACTCAATTCTATTATTTCCCCAAATTAGATCTTGACATTCATAACCATCCCTAACATACAAGGCTACCCCACCTCCCCTCCTCCCTTTCCTGCCCCCTCTGAAGAGTTTGTAGCCATCCATTGCAGCATTCCAGTCATGCGAGTTATCCCACCACTTTCCATGATGGTACACAAGGGCTTCCAGTTTCTCCTGTGTGTTGCCCATGCTGTGTGCACTCGTGTAAAAAGCACTTCAGCTGGACTACTATTCCCACCACCTTTTTGGTGTAGGAAGGCCTAATTTCCACCTGAATTCCTGTGCTCAGCCCTAGTTTCTAATCCACCAATAAGCCTTGTGTCTGTGCTGATGGATTCCCCCCCTTCCTCCTTCAAACTTAGTTTAAAGACCTTTTGATGAGGTCTGCCAACTCCTGTGCAAAGTCTATCTTCCCAATTTGGGACAGGTGTGTCTCTAAGAGGCCTGGTGTCATGTAAACCTTCCTGTGCTCAAACAATCCAAACTAGTGCCTCTGACACCAGGTTCAGAGCCAGGTATTGATCAGCTGGCTCTTCTTGTTACTTTCCTTATGTTTTCCTGTGACTGGGATGACAGAGGAGAACAATACTTGTGCTCCTGAACCCTTGACATCTTGTCCCAAGGCCCAGGAGTCTCTTTTGATTGCCCTTGGGCTTCTTGTTAATAGTTCATCTCTGCCTGCTTGAAAAATGGGTACGGTGTAATTATCTGAGGGGCCTACCAAGGAGGGAAGTTTTCTTTTTATGTCTTTAGCCCAGGACCAGGGAGGCAGCAGACCTCCCATAGAAGCTGGTCAGTTCTGCATATCAGGCCTTCTGCTCCCTTCAGAATGGAGTCGTCTACAACAATGATCCATCTTTTTTTTTTTCTGAACTGAACGTGTTTTAATGGTGGGTTAAGTATAAATAAACCCTGAAGACACCTCTGTAGACAATTAATTACCCTTCCCATTGTGATTGTATTCCCTTTGCAGAGCCTCATATTTATTTTTTAAAGGTACCTGGGGAGTTGGGGGTGTTTCTGGGGAGACAAACCTGCTTCATTGAGCAGGAACTTGTTCCCACAGCCCTTTACACTCTAAGTTACCTTCTTCAGTCTGGTAGAGAGAGGACAGAGAGTTCTCTGTACAATGGGCTCTGTCTGCCTGCTTATTTTCTGTTATGAGATGCAGGGTGTAACTCTGGTAGTTCTCCTTCTCACATTCCCAGTTCTTCCTTAACTTACTTACCTCTTCCCTGAGCTCCATCACTAATCAGAAGAGCCCATCTACCTGGGCTCATCTTTCACAGGTGTGCCGATAGTGCCATCTGACACCGACATAAGAGCAGGGCATATCCTGCAGCCTGATGTCTGAGTAGCAGCATGTTCCAATAGGAGCTCCATCTGGGAAGCTGCCTCAGAATTGGTGCATGCAGAGCCTACAGATGCCATGGTTCTCTTCCATGTCAATACCATCAGTTTCCTGTGGCTAAGTTGGTAGTACTTCAGCTTTCTCTGGTGCAGACTCCCTTGTGGTGATGCCCTCCTGGTCCTTGGTTGATCATTGTGCTTTTGCAAGTACCACTGGACAAATATCAGTGGATAGTAAATTTCCTGTAGTGTTTTTTAAGTCGTTCTGTAATTATTCTTGGAACTGAAATAAATTTTGTTCTGGCTGAAAGAAACCTGTCAAAATAGGAATACTCCCAAAAGCTGTCTCATAGGTTAGAGAAGGTACTTGGTTAGAACACTTTGATTTTTATTTTTTTTTTTAACAATTCCTTCATCTACTTCAGATTTGAAAAGTATTGCCTGAAAGAATTGAAAGAAGATTACAAAATATTTTCAGTATCTCTTACTCTTGTAGAGGAAGTCATACATGAATAAAATCTTCGCTGATACTAGAAACACACAGTCCTACAAGGTCAGAATGTTCTACCAGATCAAAGAAACAATCTCAGTGACTTTTTGAGTAATGAGTACAAAATAGTACACTATCTCCAAAAACATTTTCAAGAACTATCACTATAAAACATGCTTCAGAGGTAGGAAGTGTGTTCAAATATCTCTATGCAGTGGAAAGAACAATCAACTTTAATAATTTTGGTTGTTTCATTACTGATCTTCCAAATACAAAGAGCATGCATAGCAGATTTTGAGCTGAAGAGCTGAGATTTTGAGTGGTCTCAGCAAATACCAGCTCTGCATTTTGCTTATCTGAAACAGTAGGGCTATGATCTTCACAGACCTGGACGCTATAAATAAAAAAATAATCGCAAAATTCAGGTTTTGAGGCAGATTGTAAAGGCCCAGCAACAATAAAAATCACATAAAATATTTTACTCTGGCTTCTCTCTGACTCTGAGGTAAAACTAAAGTGAGGTCCAGTGGTTACTAAACCCCATAAATTAGAACAAAGGCTGGCATGAAACTCATAAGACATTTACAGTGTGCAACCCTGTGTAAAGTCAGCACTTGAAAGCCAAGGGAAAGCTCCTGTTTGTACAGCTTTGGAAAGGGGTCTATGGTTTGTTGGGAAGAATGACAGTGACTTTGTTAGGGTTCAATTCCCATATATTTCCTTCCACTGAGATAAAAATCATTTGTCCTGGCTCAGCAAGCTGGCAGAGCAAAACCAAACTAAAAATACTCTTTGGCAGATTGACTACTGCTTGCTTCTGCTTGTGAATAAAATTCACCTAACAGACATGTTCAAATGACTATACAATTTATAGTGTCTTGTCAGAAGAAATTGAGACAATCTAGGGATGACTCAACTGCATTCATAAACATGTATGGCTCAGCAGACTTTTTCTTTGCGCAATATTTGCTAGAAATACTTTCAACAAATCCTATTGCTATTCAATAAGAACCAGGGGACTAAAAAGCTTTCCCAGCTTTCCGGTGCAGCTTCTTATTCTGTATGATTTCATGGAGAACAACAGTTGCTTCCTATTTTGCCCACCTAGCAATACAGATGCCCCACTATCAACAAATCTAAATGGGATTCCCTGTAAAGTTTAATAGCTTCAATCCTTCATCAACTTTAAATGTTACTTTTCTGATAGTGGGGTGTCTTCCCCTTGGATGAGGACAAGAAACCATTACCTACATTGTGCTGCAAAGTATTAGCCATAACAGGCATGTCAGAGAGACTTTTCATTTTTGGTGTTGAAGTTCTTGAGATTAATTTCTTTAGTGGTATTTGTAAATATATTATGAAGTTTAATGATCCAGGCTCTGTTGAGAACCTGACATTGTGCTGTTTGTCTTGAATAATAAAAATAGACTAAAACAACAGACTTGTTATTGCACCTCATGTAAAATGAAAACCACATTGGATGCAACAGTGGATGTTCTTCCTCTCTTTCTTCTGGTGTCCATGTGGGTAATTTGTGACTGCTCCCACCTGGCATGACTTTGGGATTTTGAACTGGAAACAGTTTTGGTTTTCCAATTCACAAATTCAAACAGCACAATCGATCATATCACAGATTCCGAACAGGCCTGTGATTTCACAATCCAAGAAGGAGAGATTTAAAATTAATACCTTGTAAATCTCTGCATCAGCAGTGTAAACTGGCCTCCAGGGGACCTCAGAAAAGGCCAACAAGCATGACTTCTTAAGGGTCTCTGCGAGTGAAATTTGTCTCAAAAGCACAAGTCCTGCAGAAGCCATTCAATGAAGATGAATTATTGTAATATAAACTTTATCAAGAGTCTTTCCTGCCTTTGGTTGACCAGGGACACTATACATTTTGACATGTAGTATAAATCAGGTGTCGTGGTTTTGAACAATCAGACA
>VZTM01030212.1:236-19522 GCA_013400555.1 Jacana jacana
CACTGCAGTGCTGCACTTAAAAAGTGCAATGTGGTCCCTAAATGTGTATGCAAAAAATGAGACTGCCATTGCCCATAGTGGCTCCTAAGCCCACTATGTCCAGATCAAACATCTGTCAAGACTCCCTTTCAAGTATGAAGTAGAAAGGGTTTCAGAACAGGTTTAAATAAATGAAAGAAGAAGAGCTAAAAGGATGAATTTTCTTGCTACTCAAAAGAAGATTAAAAATTGACAGATTAGGGTGTATAAGGACCTACAGGGGGAGATTTCAATTTGTGCAGTGCTCCTTAACTTGAAAAATGCTGTGTTTGGAAGATGAAGTTACACAAATTTGCATTTGCATTTGCCTAAGGTATATACATATCTAACCTGTTAAGTTGCATTTGTTAAAGGAAGAGGTTTCTTTATCAGTTAAAGTCTTTACATAAAATTGGGTGCATCTTTCTAAAAAGGCATGGCCTAACTCACCAGAAGCAAAGGATCTTAACAAACACTGCTGCCAGCTTTTGTTCCCACCATGTACCCGAGCTATAAAGCGAGAGGCACACAGGAGGCCAATGGGAGAGGAAGGCAAATCCAGGAAAATCAAGCAGGTTTTTGAACTGAGTTACAACATGAGTTGATGCTGACTTTAATAAGAGCATTAACACCCCCAACCCCACACAGGGTGAGACCACAGGTTATTTAGTGGTCTGTGAGCAGTAGTGGATGTTGGACCTTTGGGGAGAAAATTCTGAAAAATCAGGGATACTGAGGGCTCTGACCATTTTAACACAAGGATTGCCTCTGCTGCTTTGGGAGATGGAGTGCTGGAGCTATGTGGGTGAGGAGGGAGCAAGGAAAGAGCTGAGTGCTCTGCTTGCCAACAAATAGACTGTCTCATCAAGCCTGTCTCCTAATACAAGTGGGCCTGGTGCATCTGCTTATGTTTCCCAGATAAGGAGTCATGCTGCCAATATGATTTTCTGTCCATTGAACTCCAGAGGAAAGTTTCCCATCTGGCTTAGTAGAGATCCTCAGTGCTTCCCACATCCTTGGTCTGGGAGTGTCCCATGGTACCCTCTGCTCTGCTACTGTCACCCTGGCTGTGATGAGTATAGCCATACTGGCTTGTAAAGTGCTTGTGTCCCAGTTTGAATCAGAAGTGTCCACTCTCTAAGTCATTTCTTTCCCCAGATGCCCTGTGCCCACAACACCATGAGTTCTCACCTTCATCCCATCACCCCTTGTCTTCGGGACTTCTCACAAGCTCTTCATTTGTGTAGTTGGCAGGATCACAGCATGTGTTGTAACTGGCAGAAAGGTATTTGTGTGTTGATTTGATGTCCTCAGGTTCCCACCTAGATTTATAAAAGGATAAACTATTCCTGTATTTCCACTCATGGGTATTTGGGATCCTGCCCAGGGACCAACTTTTTCACAAAACTTGTAGAGGTTAGTGTCTTGAAAGCTTGTAGCATCAGTCAAATTTGGTTGAAATTGGTCATCAGGCTCAAAATCACACACTCGCATCAGTCTTGATCCTAGAGGGAACCTGGCTAAAATGCATCATGTAGGAAGTGTATGTCATTTATTTGTATGAGTGATTTGAGATTTTGATAACAAAACTTGTTTTTGAAGGATAAAGGTGTTTGGGGAATGGAGAAGAGATATTTTCTTTTGGTTTAGAGTGTAATAAAAATTTCAGCATCTTATAACTCTCCCAATTGCCTTTTATGAACATGCTGGGGGCTGTGGTCCACTGTTTGAAAAACACTATAATAAAAGAATAGTAAGATATAAAAGGAAATGCACGAAGTTATCCAAACAGTTTGAGGACAAATTCCATTTCACTTTAAAAAAAAATAAAATAAATAAATGTTGTATGGAAGGGAAGAAAGGAGAGGAGGAAGAAACTGGATGAGAATTTAAAAGGGGAAACTATTAGCTACTGAGATGTGGGGAGCTGAGAACTTGATAGCATTGGGAAAGAGAAATGGGAGTGGGGTTTTGGGAAGCAGCTGGCGTTGGTGCACCTCTGCTTTCTTGCACCTGATGGGGCTTCATTGACGTAGGATTTGGCTGTGGCTGAGCTCTTTCAAAAATTGCTTCTGAAAGTTTAATGAAGAAAATTGCTGTATGGGAAAATGAAGCCAGCAAGAGGAGAAACATATGGATATTATCAGGAGTAGACGGCGTGGAATAAAAGAAGGCTAGATTTCAAATACTAAGGTTATTTTACCTTTTGAGAAGTGAACCTTTTTAGCACTGTGGTATAAACAGCATTAGCTTTGATCTTGCAAACATAAAGACAGCAAACGTATCAGAACAGAAAATCTGTGGTGTGATCAGACAGTGTGGACTCAATATTTGAAAACTAACAAGATCCAGCTGTGAGTAATGGCAGGGTCACAGTAGTGAGGCATCACAGAGGAAAAAATAAAAACATTTTTGCTCTGAAATGGTGAAATGGAAAACAAGGCATGAACATGCCTAGAGTCTGAAAAGTCTGCAGAATTCGATAACATCAGTTGCTATCAGCATTGTTAAAAATGCAGTGGCAGCATGACAGAGTGAATAGCTAGAATATGCATTACTGTGTGGAACAGTGTGCAAATCCCAATTACTAAGAGAGAATTATGGCTAGAATCCTTAAAAAGGGGAATATAATAGACTTCAAGATCTGTCTGTTCTAAGAAAGATATTATCTGTCTTCACGTTGCCGTTCAGAGATGCAGGAAACTTGAAACAAGCTGGCCTTAGAATGAGAAGGTCATACGTACTGGGGGAAGAGGTTCCTTTATTTTCTCCTTGAGAAGCCAAATGCAAATTTATGAATTTCATTGATTTTAAAAGGTAGCTGATGGCCTCTGTGGAGAGCCTCTTTGACACAAGCACATCATGTGCTATTTCAGAGAATATTATTCAATCAAGTAATTGAGACTGCATCAGAGGGAGAGAGCTACCAAATAAACGGTTTGAAATAAATTATTACAAACAGTTGATGAGTTGTCACACGTTCCACTTTCCTTATTTTTCTGGTTAACTTTCAAAACAGAAAAGTTTATAGAGAAGAAAGCTAGACATGCTGTACTTGCAAGGTCAAAGACAAATATTCTGAGTTGAGAGGTTTAGAAAATGCTACTCATGAAAGCTTGGTAGGTTCTTTTGTCTACTGCTAGAAGTTAAAAGTCATGGACCTTTCTTGTAGAAGTTCATGGAATAAGGTGGGTGATCCCATGTGATTAACATGACCAGAATGTGTCTTGTGCTGCAGTGCTAGACTGTACCTCTGCAGCCTCCACCCTGCAATACTTTATTTGTCATGGTGAACTTTGTGTGCAGAGGAAGTGTAAATAAAATAGCACAACGTCTCTTAAAATCGGGGAAGATTTTAGCAGGGAGGGGGAAGGATGAACTAGCAGCAGCGCATTTTCCTCCTGTCTGACCTCCCGCCTCTTCCTCTGCAATTACAGGCTTCTGGAGTGGCTGCAGAAAAGAGAATGCTCCTCAGCTCTTTGTCTCTTGGTGTGGGCAAGAGTAGTCTTGGAGAGAGTTGTTTTGCAGCAGCACCGATGACAGTGTGTAAGCATGAAACACCTACATAAATGATCCTGTGCTTCTTGGAGATTAACGGTCTTCAAAGTTAGGCTCAGATATTTCTATAGCAAGTCGTCTCCTTAGCTTGCCAGGGCCCAACAGAGGGATGCAATGTCTGGGTCTGTACCTGCAAAATACGCATGTCCAGAACCATTTCTGGTGCAGAATCAGCTGGCGTACTGGCCAGTGTCCATACTATTACCCTTTTTTGCCTTCTAAAACTGGGTCACCAGACTCATACTGCCTGTTGGGAACCATTCCTGGCATGTCCTACCTTGCAAACTGTGCCCTGGCAATATTTTGGAAGATTGTTAGTTGGAACAGACTAATAACACTCCTGTGACACATGCTGTGGGACAATTCTAACAATTCAATAGCATAGAGAGTTGTGTTTTCAGTGCCTGGAAATGCTCCCTGGCACTGCTTAATTTATCCATGTAGACATAACCAATATGTAGCTGAGTTTCAATATGAGGAGCTCAAGAGTAATCTGTAGAGGAAAGTTAAGGTGACATGGGATTTAGTCCTTTAATTTAAACCAATTTATAACTGCAACTCAGTGCCATAGTATTAATTTCTGATTTTCTTTGTTTAAATTAACAATAAAAAAATCTGTGGATGAAAAATTTGCATGAAGTGTATTAGCTTTGAGACTAGATTTAGCAGTGACCTGGAAAAAGAAAGAGGTTTGTAACCTTTGACAAGAGGAGGAAACAATCAAAAGAGTAGAACAAGCCACAAGGAAGTTTTTACCTACAGGTAGTGGGAGAATGTTACCCATGAGTCTAAAAATCACGAGTGTATCTTCTCTCTGATGTAGGCTGTGCGGTTCAAAATCAGATTTTCCCTAGGTATCTTCAGCTTGGCTGATACACCTTTGAACACCAAAAATTGAGTCTTTACTTGAGAGACATTCAGTGTAGCTTTGCAAAGACTTAATTCAAAGATTTAAGATTAATTCCATGAGAGAAGTATTAGACTTTCCCTGAAAATAAAATTATTCATCCTTGTAGCTTTATGTTCCTCTAAAGAAAGTTAATTATTACTTGGTTGCTATGTCTTAGTATTTAGCCTTCCTATTACTGGTGGAGTTATATTAGAATATCAGTAAAATAAAAAGCTCGAAATTGCAGTCTATGGTCATTATACTAGAAAAATATAGTCCAAAATAGTCCAAACATGCTGATGGCATACAAGCCACTATCACTTGAGTTTAGTTCATGTCAGGCATTTGCATTTGACCAGATTCCTCAGTTGGTATGGCATCATCACCTGGCTCGCTAACCATCATTTCCAAGCTGAGACTTCACCGCTTGTCAGCCTTGAGGACTTAGGTGATAGTGGTGGCACAGACTGGTGCAGAATGAAAGGCCATGCATGTAGCTGAGGATGGATAACAGTGAGTGAAGGGAGAACCTGAGTGTATCTTTTCACCAAAGGATGACAATGGGTTGTCAAAGTTATGTGGCTGTGAAGAGGATGTATGTGATCCTGGTGTGTATTTCATGAAGTATTTCTAGCTGATTTAAGGCAATGTTGAGATCATTACGTGATGCGCCATGATATTTCATGTGGGATTCTGGACACTGATGTCCATTTGTGACTGATAGCTGCAAAAGCTGCAAAATGGAAAACCAGTGCCTGGTGACTCTTTTTTTTTTTTTTGGCAGGGAGAGAACTAGGAAAGCTTGGTTAGTTTAATGTACAAAGAGGAAGGTTGATAAGATGTCTAAAAACACATGAAAGGGCTAAAACACAAGAGGAAGGGAAAAGAACTGTTTAAACCCTGTTTAAACCAGTGTTTTTCACTTTGATTTGATTTCCTAAACCTTTACCAAAGATGATTCTACATGCCCTGTGGCATTGTTAGAGCAAACTACAGCCCGTTAGGCCTACTTGGCTTCAGGACACTAAAAAATCTTCGAGTAGTTTATGAACCCCTCCAGAGTCCTTGGACCATAGAGTGAAAACTAATGATTTTAAATTTGAGGGTAATGGTGGGGCAAGAACAAATGGATATCATCTGGTTATAAATCACTTCAGCCCGGAAATTAAAAGAAGGCTTCTAACTATTAGAGCAGTAAGGTTCTGCAACAACTTTAAAGGGAAGAGATTTGGTAAAATATGGAGCTGTTCACTGGAAATAGATGAGGATCTGAAAGAGATTACAGAATGCGATGTTTGTAACAGTATGTCTTGTTCCTCTCTCATTTTTCAGAACTAGGTGAATGCTCTTTTCTATTCTACCCCCATTTGTTCTGTTTTTTAAACAGTATCACTCCTATCTTGGTGCCTTCTAGGATTAAAAATAGTGACCAAGATCTGTAGATCTGTCAAGTGGGGCTCTGTTCCTGCCTGGCAGTCTAACCATGCAAGCATGGGTTTTCCTTAAATTCTCAGCAAAACTATAAAACAGTGTCAACAACAACTGCTGCAATAATGTGCTTCACATTTTTCCCTTGCATTCAACATTATCATGTGACTTGGATATTTAATTTCCTTTAAGAAAACTTCATTTGTCAGCTAAATACTGATGTTTAAAAGTGAAAGTAGTTTAAAAAAAATATTTAAAATACTCTAAAATACCAAGGTTTCAAGAAAAAGCTTACAAATTATGAATTCTATGACTGACCTGAGATGTGGTTTTGGTAACGATGTGTCCTTGAGAAGTTGTCTCTTGTTGTCTCTTTATGCACCTAATTGTTTTGTCATGCGATGCTGCTTTGTAAACAATCTTCCTAAACGGCTAAGAAACATGTAAAATCTCTTTATCTTGTTGATATGCTACTGGATGCTTCATTTTTTGCATGAATAGGTTTGGGCCAAATGCACTGGATGATGTAGAAAGAATGGACTCATCAAGTGGTCTTTGCTGACAGGATGGGGATTGGACTGACGCTGAGTTCCCTGTTCTGTCCTTGATACCTCCTTCTCTGCCTCCTGTGGCCATCTGCAAAGGAGAGAGGAGGGAACGCTTCATCAACGGGACAAACAAGTGTTCAGTGTATCAAGCAATGGTGTATAAAGGCACAGCCTGAGCTTTTTGATTTTGTACATTTCTGTGAAACCTATGGCAATGCAGTATGCATACTTAAACATGTCTGGTTGGGATTTTACACCCTTAGGGATAGATCTGCAGATGCAAATATCTGGGTTTAAATTTAGCCTCACCGAATTCTATGTAAACATAAGATGGTATATTTAATAGCTGAGTGTTAAACATATAACACAACATTTCATTTAGTTTTAATTATACGGTATGTTGGAGGAATTATGCTGAGCCAGAAGTGAAGTTGTCTGAGAAATTTTAACTGCATTTTTGTCTCTTCCCAAGAGGCGTAATTTTTTTCCAAATCAAGCCTGAACCAAATGCAAAGCACACTTCTACACACAGCTCCATTTTTACTTTACACTACATGAGGTGGTGGGTAAGCATAGATACAACAGCAGGTATGTGCCAGAGAACATGCAATGAGATACTTGACTACACACATCTGGCTTAGCCTGTCAGACTGCAGTAGAGTGGTATCACCATCAGCCTTGGCAGACCTAGCTTGGCTCTGGCAAGGCCAGTCAAGTGTTTCTGCAGCAAATCCAGGAGTGTTCAGGGTCTTAGGATATGATGTCAGGCTGTGGAGGCCAAGTGATCAAGCGGTTGCCTGCATCCAGGTGTCTGTGCTTAAAATGCCTCAAGGATCCTGTCTGAACTCTACCTGCTTTTCCAGAAGGACACTGGTCTTATACAGGTTCTCTGTCATCTACACACAGATGTCTTACAAGCAGTAGAACAGCTCAAGTGGCATTAGGCACCAACATGCTGGCAAGAGAATCAAGTTCTAGCTTCTATTCCTAACCTCACTTTCATTTACGTTCCTCAGGCTGGAGCTCAATCCCACCCTTGTGGTTATGAAGCCAGCCTGGTTTCAGGCACCTCATTAGCTCTGAATACAAGCTGCTCTGAACAGAGCCACCATGCATGGGTGGCATGGCTGTTCTGTCATCTGGATAAGCCCTCAGAGACCAGACCCTAGAGTTGACTGAATGCATATGCAGCCAGCTAAAACTGCTTGCTTTGTTTGGAGGTCTGCAAGGAGACCATCCATGGGGCTGACTGTATGAGTGTTTTAGTTTTGGTCAGGAGTGCAATTTTAAAGTTCATCTCCTAGTTGTCCCAACTTACTACAGTTTGACTCACATTATGGAGCAGTCTTGGGATACACAAACTGGGTGTCTTTCTAAATAAACTGAACCAGGTGTCCTCCAAGAGTAGACCTGATGAATCTCTACCTCTAATACATGTGCCTTCCAGTAGACCAGACTAGGGCTCGTCCAAAGTGAAACCTCTGAAACACACACTTTGTGGATATAAGGTCCTAAGCACTGTTTCACTTTTTAGATCCGCTCTGTTGTAATACACAGTTTGCTAATATAGACATAGGCTATGCATTAATACATTGGATTTTATTAAATTAGGCTTGCTTTTATCTTGGATTTATAAAGTTGAATTTAGGGATGATTAAACAAGTATTTTATTCTAAATTAGCAAGATACTGTCAATCACAGTTCCTTCTTAATGTGCTTTTGCCTGGGATTAATATAAAGGTGCAGTGTCATAAATGCAGGTGTCAGAAATATGATAAAGAAATTTGAATTACCTGATGCTGAAGGAGATTAGTGGATACTATAGGAAGAGCTGCAAAACTTGTGTTGGCAATTGCAAAACAAAGCTGTTGTTATTCATTGCTTCCATTTATCACAGAACTAAAAGCCTGGTTTTAATCATTTAAGCAAATACCTTAGTTCTGCTGAGCTTCAGTGATACTTGTCAGAGAGGAATAAATGCAGGTAGTAACATGTACCTAACATCATTTTCTGAAAAGTTTTAATAGCCTAAAATGAAATTGCATTAGTATTTTTTATGTAAGTTCTGCAATGCCTTAGTTTTTGATGCTGTATCCTCAACAGACATTGTGATAGGTCATTAATTTGTATGTGGATTTAGGCAACTGAGAATAAGATCAAGGAAAGCCATTGTAAATGAATGCTCATTCTTTCCTTGTGTAAAAGAATGTATTTAAATTGTGATTTCTCAGGTTATTCTAGAGTACATTATGGAATTACTGTGCTGATGTGGAATCTGTTAGCGTCAGTGAAAAGCTGCCCATTTGTTTCAACGGAGTCCATTAGCTGAGCACAAGATTTTAGCACATGACTTGATGGATTGGAAACGTGTTTTAAATGCTTGGCTTAACTGAAATCCAGAAAAAATACCCACCCAGCTGAGGTTGCAGATATCAATTAAATATTTCCTGTATAGCTTTTTTCATTATTTATACAAACACATGCTTTATAATAAATGATGGGATAGTAGATTTATACCAGAAAAGTAATGGATTAACTTCTAAGGACCATTCAGTAATCCTGACTTGGTACTGAGCAACCTTACTCTTGCAAATAATTCCATTGTGTCTGTGCCATTCGTTGTTAGAGGAGCTTTTAATTCTTACATTGTGTGACATTATATTGAAATCTGACTGCACACATGTAATGTTCAGTGTCCTGCAGTACCATCAGATGAAATACAGTGTGACTCCACAAGAAGAGACCGTTTGTCATTATGACGTAAACATAAAGCGAACCTTGGACAATCAATGTTGTACCCAGTTAAGTCTTAAAGAGGAATGGCTATATGGTCATTTGGTACATAACATACTGCTAGCATGGAGCCACATTAGGATGCAGTGGCAAGTGGTAAAGTGGGAGTTAATCCATATTATAATGCTGCAGAGCTTAGTAGAAGTTACCACAAGCAAAATTATTCCATTGGGTTTTAGCTAGTCCACAAAATTGTCATGTGCTGTAAAATGTATAAGCACACAGGATAGAAAAAAGTCTACAGCAAGGATCACCCTAGCAGCAGATTAGAGAGGGAGTTACAAAATTAAGGATAGTATCACTCTTAAGAATGTACAGTATGAGGTTAGTGCAGCGTGAGTCAGTCCCTCAAGAGCAAATAGCAGGATCCAGTTGCTGACTGCTAGTGTGACCAAAGACCATAGGAGTGAAAGTAAAGTGTTTGTGCAATTAAGATCATGAAGATAAACTGCCACCTGAGTAACAGACAGGTGGCTGTCAGTAACGTGCTTGTATTTCGTACCCACATCAATAATGTAAGTAATAATAAGCTTCCAGACTTCACAGTCATCCAAAACAATGTGAAGCCTTACATTCTCATTACTGCCTTCTGTCCCTCCTTCCCTTCTTTTTCGTCACATTTTGTATTCCCACAGAATTATGTCCCTACTGAGTCTGCCAGCCTCCTGGAGCAGGGACTGGATTTGATTTGATGTTTGAACAGAGCCTAACATAAGCTGATTCCTGACTGTGGCCTCCAGCCTTCACTGCCTGCAAATTGCAGTAAAAATTATAATTATTCTTTGAATTTTATTTGAGTGGTGTGAGTAGCATGAGCTTGATGAGCTGCCCAATTGACAACAATAGTAACTATGTACTGAACAGAGCCTGCTGTGCGACCTTGGGTAAGTTATTTCACCTTTAAGAGTTTTCCTGGCTGTAAAAGAAGAGTGAGAGAATTCCTTAAAAAATGTTCTACGGGCATAGGCTGTTGTTACTGCCAAGAACTGATTACATGCAGATTCTGGGTCTGCTTTGTGCACCATGACCCCCTCTCCTTTAGAGACATGCACTAGGCCATCTTAGTAGAAGTCAGTATAAACAAGGAAAAATGGTAATTACCTAGAATAGAGAAAAGCAAAATTAAACATATTTGTGGATGTACATCACTGTGAGCAACCATCTGTAGGATGATAAATAGTGGCACACATATATAAACACACTGGGTTGTCATTCCAAACAACATATTCTGTATGTTTATCTCTGCATTAATGAGGTACTCAGCTTGGTTTTGACATTTGTCACTCTGTAGTCATGGCAGTGCAATTCTGAATTTGAGAACAAAATTCATGGGAATTATTTTAGCCTTTCATTCCGTGTGCTGAAAGTACGTGTGCTGCAACACGTTTGGCCAAACCGGGTTTTTCCTCTGGATGACAAGACCAAAATGACTGGATAACGTAAGCAGATGACATAGCTTGAAATGCATCAGTTCAGGAACCCAAGCAAGTACTGAGGCCGTGATCATCATGGGTAGGCTTGAGAGGACTGCTTTCACACAGGGTTTAGAAATGACTGACAGATAAGTAAGGTTTAGCTGATCCTATTTATTTGGTCACTTCAGCATTCAGCAGAGTGTTACACTTCTGTTTTGACTTGCTTTTTCTTTCAGAAAAGAACTGCAGCATATCCAGATACATAGTTCATGGCTCATTTACTCACAGTGCCAGCAAGTGCCACCACAGTGATTCTCTTTTGAACTTACATGAGTGACAGATTGTTCAGACCACTGGTTTTCAGCATCCCCACTGGCTTGCAGGAGGGTTTTCTGTTGGCAAGAATTGCTGTAGGGAACAGAAGGTGATACCCAAGGAGTTACCAAAGCTACTTAAGCTACATCCTGGGATCATGCAGACAAGTGCTGTAGTTCCCACAAGATTTAGCATTTCACTTTTTCCTTCTTCCTTTTTTCTCATTGTTCAACTATGACTGCTTTGAATGTGTAGTTGGTGGCATGTAGGAAAGATGGCATATGGAGAGAACAGGATCTGTTTATGGAGTAACTTAAAGGAACAGCAGCCAATACTGATTTTATGCAACTGGGTGGAGAGCAGCAACCTCATGTGGATCAGGACAACATCTTGGAGACTTTCAGTGCTCTCCACTATGAATCAGAATTTAGCTTAGGTCTAGATAAAGAAGGAGGACTTTCTCCTTCTTCACTATTGGCTCCACTTACTGGAGTATTTTTCTTAGAAATATGTTTGCCCTTTCTTGAAAAGTCTATGCAACTGAGCTAGTTCTTGCATAAAGCATGTTCACGAGAAAATGCAGGTAGAACAGAATCACAGGAATGGGTAATTAAGCATCCTTTGTGCAGTTGTGGTTGATGGCTGCCCAAGTGGGTTCCACTGTAACATTTTAAAAGCAAATGGCTAATCATTTCTGGTGCATTTCTGCAAGCTGGATTCATAATGTCTGAAGAATAAAGAAAAACCTGCAAATTGTCTCCTAGAAATTGTCAGAGGCTGTTCATGCTATGTATGCACTGGTTGTCACTTGCAGTTCTGACAGAAAAAACTGATGTGAGCCTGGAAGTAAAGGGATAATAGTGAAACTCCAGGTAAATAATCCTTGCTATTGTATTACAAATATATCTGTTTCTTCTCTAATGCTAATACCCATCTGGGAAGAGTTTCCTTCCAAAAAGCATGAAAGCAATAAGAAGATAACAGTTTTCACCCAAGGCTAGTAATCTGGCAAAGATCTAGATACTATTCCTGAGCTGTGATTTTTAGTGTTACCTGCAGAGATGGTGGATGGATAATTCCAATCACAAATACTTAGAGAAATCTGACGTGGGGCACTGTTCCAGGAAAGAAGTGCCAAGAAAGATAATTTTATTCTTCAATGAGTTTTTGGGTGGGACTTACCTTATGTACTGAGAACCCTTTATAGGTTATTTCTTGATCCACATTTTGTCGATGAAACTTCTGCTCTACAGCCAGGGAATGCTTCTAGCTGGGGGAAAAAAAATCCATATCGTTGGCAGCAAATTTTATGACATATTGGGTGATGTCATTAAGGGAGCTGTTAGCAATCTGTCATTTAAGGAACAGCTTCGGCTAGTCCAACGTAAGGGAAGTGATTTAATTCCATGTCTGCTTGGATTTCTCCTATATAATCAGTGGAGACCCGGGAGAATTAGGAGGCACAGCATGATGCTGTCCTGATTACTTTGCTGTCATCTCCAATTTATGGCCTAAAATGCATGAGAATAAAGTGTTCATGCCCAGAGGAGCTCACAAGGGCTTGTTATAGGGTGCTCCCCTGATTCATTTAGCCATGGTGACTGTGCAGGGTAAGCACACTTGTGCAAGGAGCAACTGGGATGACTGCAGCATCTAGCTCAGATGATGCAGATATGGTTGCTGACAAATGGCAGGGGGAACAGAACTCGGAGTGTCCATGAAGAGGTACATAAGGAAATGCTCTTCCTGGTGGAGGGCTGCACATTAACCCAGCTTGATCCCTTGAAGTTTATTGTGACTGTTACAGCTTTCTGACAGCCTTCATTTCACCTCCAGATGACTAAATCTTGGTTTCTGTGAGCTTTTCCGTGAAGTGGGGAAGTGAAGGTATGGAAGTCCCCCAGGCAGGACAGCTTACTAGAGATGGAAGGAGAGCATGTCCCTTACGTTGCCTCTTGAAAAGCTTCTCATCTCTTTACTGCAATATCCTGTTTCTGTTGGTTATTTTTGTTCTAGATCAGAGAACAGACCAGCAGAAAATCATCCCAAGTTGTGGTTTGGACACGCTGCACAGCATGTCCAGCCTCCTCCTGGTTTTAGTATAGGTCACAGAAAGCTGGTTCGGGAGCACCACCATCAGGAACTGAGCTGGTCCTTCTCCCCATCCCCACGGGGTGCAGAATATGGTGCTGTGTTGCTGGTGTGGGGATACAGGGTCATAGCTCTAGTTTGTTGCCAAAGGATGTGGAAAGCAGAACCACAGGTTGCTTCAGAAAAGGATTAGACAATTAAGAGAGAAGAGATCCAGTAATGGCTGTTGAACTTACCAGTCTGCATGTTAGTCACCAATTCACTCTCTGGGGAACTGATTGGTGGGAGTATGGAGAAAATGATGGGGGAAGAACACTTCATGTTTGTCTTGCTTCTAAGTGTCTGATATTGTCTGCTGTGAGGAATGTCATTCCAGGCTAGATGAACCTTCAGCTCACCAAGTATATCCATGGTTGTGTATTAATTCCTCCTTTGCATGTAGTTTTAACAGATATTATTTGTTCTTTCTGTGAGCCATGACAT
The DNA here is from genome assembly GCA_013400555.1 of Jacana jacana. Classification (NCBI taxonomy): domain Eukaryota; kingdom Metazoa; phylum Chordata; class Aves; order Charadriiformes; family Jacanidae; genus Jacana; species Jacana jacana. The sequence continues at coordinate 13,775 of VZTM01030212.1, forward strand.
ACTCCAGCATGAAGTGCCAGTCAGGATTACCAGACCATTAGCAACCTGGTTTGAATTTTGAAAGTGCTTCAGGAGACTTTCTCTTCATAAAATGAATTCACAGATTTACAGACTTTAAGGTTGGGCAGGTCCATTAGTCAGCTTTACTGGATAACACACACCATGGACTTTTACCAAACTATTGCCTTACAGAGCCCAAGTATGCTAATATTTGTTCTTTTACTCTTCTAGAAACTATAATGAGATGCAATGAGTGTTTGCTGCCAGAGTCAGGATCATTCTTTTCCTTTCTCAGGGGATGGCTACAGAGCTTACCTTTTTCAGATATCCGATGCCTTAAAAAATACAGTTGTGGCTGATTTAGTAAATGGTTTGTGCCTAACATCTGCGAATGAAAAAGTGCCCTAAAGTAGGAGAAATACCCAATGATATGTAGTTTGCATTTACACAGAGGCTTTCAAACAACTGTTTCAAAATATTTTGTACATAAGGATAAGCATAGTTATCATTCTCCCAAGTTTTTCAGTCTCAACAACTAAGGACAAAATGCTTTGCTCTCTGCTCATTCTTGTGTAGTACGTCAGTAGTAGAGCCCAGAATAGAATCCAGCCTCCTCTTCCTCTGTTCAGTTGTCATCTGGGTCTAATCACACTGGTATGATTCAGGCACAGCCTTTCACAGGGCCAGTGGTTCTGCAAATGGTTGAGCTTGAAAGGACTGGAGAACCATAGCCTCAGCAACTCGACTTCTGAAATGCAACTGTTGTCCTCACAGTTTTTAGGAGGTGGCGGGAATGATGTGATGAGGATAAGAGATCAGAGGTGGGAGTGGAGCGTGCCATAGTCATGAAAGCTGAAGATGTATTACATAGTGGGAAGCAATATTGGCAACAATGTGAACTCAAATGCAACTGTTGATGATACTTGAATTCTAAAATCTGACTGTAAGCTAACTAGGAGTAGTCACGGGTCAAGGCCCCCTAGAATAAAAAGTCTGCATAAAAATATGACGTCACAAAATCCAAATACATTTGGTAAGGACTAACTGCCATTTAGAATCATACCATTTCAGATTCTTATTTCCAGAGTTTGGTCTACAAGTCTGAAGGTTAACATGACATTCTTGTGTACTGATAGACTGCCAAGAATCACCTCTTTGATAAATCACAACACATCTGAAACACTTCGTGAAATTCTGAGGATGAGCAGCACTGGAGACAAAATTACAATTACCCTAGAAACTTCAGCGTTAAACAATTCCAAATGTACTTTTTTAGTGGGGAAGAGTCGTTTTTAAGCTAGGTAGGAAAAGCAGTTAGTGGGAGAAAAATTTGGAAACGTAGAGGAAATGGCAGGGCTGGATGATGATCCTATTTAAAAAAACCAGGGGGGATGTTGTGTGGTGAACAGAAAAATGGCAGAAAGGGTAATTGTGTCTGTAAGAAAATTTATGACAGTTAAGTACTAGCATGTAGGGGAGTAGTAGAAATTGGAAAAATACCTGCCTAGGAAAGATAAATTTGGCCATGCAATGATTGTCTGTAAAAGTAAAGTGTAGTACAAAAAATGAACTCCTGTAGGTTTTTAAAATAAATCTTAATTGTATAATTTCTAATAAGCTGCAAGGCTTACATCCTTATCATAAAATTCCTCTAAGCAGGAATTAAAAAAAAAAGGCAGAATAAGATTTTCAGTTTCCAAATATAGTTTGCCAAGAGTGAAGGGTTTTTTTTCTCCTCCTGATTGCAAGAGAAATCATTCTGCAGTGTTCTATTGAAGAACAAGTGGTATTGAGTAAAAGAATAATTGATAAGTGATTTTTCTCCCTTTCTGTTCTCTAAGCTGGATTTTGTTGTGCTGTCTAGATGAAATATTCACGATGGCACTGACCCCTTTCTTGTGCAATTTGTCCAATGTTTGCTTGGAGATGTTCAGAAGTAGTGGAGCAGAAAATCCCTTGCTACAGCCAGCATTTGCTGGGGGTTACTCTCCACAATGTTGAAGGAGATTCACCAGGTGAAGTGATGACATGGCTGTATGGTTTCAAGACTAGAAGTCTTTCGTGAGTTTGATCCAGCCAAACACCCTGCCCAAAGCTAAGTTATATTTTTATGAAAGCAGTAAAAATGTAGATGTTTAACGGTTCTTTGAAGCGTGCACATTTCAGCTTCAGGTTAATGAGAGAGGAGAACATAGTGCTGCCTCTTTGCTTCTTTTTAATTCATAGGAAGAGTATTTTGTGGGTCAGCTGGTGCTCCCCATGTTGTAAAGTAATCATGGGTGTTTGCTGATGCATCATACTTGACCATACTGACTTCTCTGCACTGCTGCTTTGAAAGGCATTCTTGAGCATGAGGCTTAAGTCTCAGTTAATTGAACTACCAAGATAAGTGTATATAGAAATATGTATGTCTTGCAGAGAGACCAAGGAATTTGTGTTTTCTCTTTTTGATAATCAGCCAATTTTGCTAGAACTCAGATTTGGGAGCTCATCAGAGCAGTGACTCCTCCTGGGTTCTGAGAAGCACATGCTTCTCTTTGACTCAGAGTCATACTGCAAGGTAAACTGCAATCAGAACACTTAATTGCTTATTAACTTCTCCTGCCTCCATATCCTGTTCCCATTATCATATTGTTGCCTTCTGCTCTTTACAAACAGCTAATGATGGCTGACAGCAGAGTAGGTGCAACCTGCAGCATGAGCAAGCCCCTTGGCTGCTCTGTTCTGTTCGTTAGATGTGTTGCAGTGGCCACCTGGCTCCAACACTGGTGTTCTGGGAGCTGGAAACAACAGCATTATCCCTTCCAGCCTAAGCAGCTTTGTCAGAGAGGCAGGGAGGACAGCATCTCATGTCCTGCTTCTTCCCTGAACTTCTCTTGTGTTTCCTCAATCTCTCATGCTATTTTTATTTCTCTGTACAATCCCTCCCAAAAGGTCTCTTCTCTCTTTTGATTATGTTCTGCCAATTGGCAAAAAGGATTTGTGGCAAACACCCGAGAGGGCAGATCTTACTGAATTCAGCACCAATTACAGGAACTTACTGCCTGTCAGGCTAAAGAATGTTTCCTGAGGGAGAAAAGTACTGCTTTGGTGATGGTGAAGGGTGGGGAAGCTTTCATTCACAGGCTTGCATCTACCGTGTGCTCCAGCTAGCAGTGTAGGCAAGTAACATTCTGTATTTTATTCCTTGCCATCATTTGATCAGAGGAGGATGCTATTCTGGCAAACTGTCAGTTGTGCCAGGTAGCAGGGAAGTTGTTGAGATAACCTGGATGAAGCAAAACCACGGATGGTATGAAGCATGCAGATAAGGTGGTAGGAACACATGTGTGATGGAAAAGTTGTTGGTTGCACATTGGAGCAGTCCTCGGGCAATCTCAGGGTAAGTACATAGAGTGTGGTGCTGTGTGAACACAGTTGTACTGTTCCCTTTGAGGGGTACCTGGTGTGCAGCTCTGAAGGTGTTTGTCTGCGACCTGAGGCCTGTTGTGCTGAGCCCAGTCCAGAAGGACATACAAAGAGACCACTGTCCCAAAAAGTTCCATGTTCAGAAAGGGCAAGGCAGGAAGGGAAGCAGTGACAGAGAGAAAAGAGATAATAGAATTGTCTAGATTGGAAGGGAGCTTAAAGATCATCGAGTTCCAACCCTCCTTGGCTTGAGCATTGTGTCCTAAAGAGCCAGAAGCACGGGCTCCATCTCTTGACTCATGGTCTAGTCCCAGCCACTAAGCTCTGCTGCCCAAAAGCAGTCTTGGAAGGGCTCTTTGGGCTAATGTCTGCGGATTGAGCTGGTGTGTTTTTAAAGAATCTTCTACCAAACTTTGCAGAGAGGTATTAGTGGTAATTACATGTCTGATTGCTCCATGGGCCTCATTTCTAATTGCTTGGTCTCTTTCTCTACGTCACTGTAGCACAGCTTGGCTCTGCATCCAGTCCATTTCTGCTCCACTGTACTCATGCCTGCTAAAAGTTTGTATACAGAACAGCTGCCATAAATGTACAGTATCAGCTTTCCTAATGTGATTAACTCAGTATTTTTTTTCATTATTTGATGATTACTACCTCAAAAGGTCTGAGTGCCTTTATGGTTGGATGGCTAAAGAATATATTTTTGTGAAAAGGATCTCTTTTCTTAGTTAGGAAGCAATTCTGAAAATGCCTGAAAAATCCTTAATGATATTTATTCTACTCATCTGACCTAAAAATAGCTAAAGCAATTTGAGTAGGAATGAAAATGCTTGCATGTGGAGTTTCAGCTCTAAGTGGAAGACAACCTACTCTCAGATCAAACAGTGAGGTGAAAGTCAGGATTTCCTAGTTTAGAATCACACTTCTGCAAAAGTACTCATGTCTTGGAGCACATCGTACAGTTTCTCTTCCTTAGGTCAGCTATGCAGCTTGCTTCCTACCTAGGTCTGCTGGACAAACGTGATGGTTAACATTTCTGAAAGTGCTCAGTAAATCATGTTGTGCTACTTATTAGTTGGGATGAGTTTGGACATAACACACAGCTTCGTTTCATGTAAATCATGCTGCATTTGATGTATTTCCTTGGGAATTATTGTTGGAGAAAAAGAGGTTAATATGTAACCTGCTTAAAGCCTGTTTGGGCCTCAGGAAGAAAAATGTTTCTCACCCCTGCTTTGCTTTCTGATCTGAGAGTGTTGGAATACTTAGCAAATGTCCATGAGCTGAGCCTCTTAACCCCAGCAGGAGAAGGGCAGTTCTGCTGCTACTTAATGAGGAGAAAACTGAGGTTCAGAGAAATGTACACCAATAGTTAAGATCAAGAGTCTAAGGCTGAAGATGCTGGGTTTCTGAGTCTGGGTGAAGGTCACTTGGAAGAGATGTGATGTGTCCGGGTCTGTAGCCTATAGCTCTAGTGTCCTAATAACCAGATTACCCTTGCTAGGACTGCCAAACTTTCCTCTAAATTGAAAAGTTACAACAGTTGAACCTGGGAAGACTGACACTGCTAGAACACAGCCAGTGATGCTGACATGAAAATATGGCCTAGATTAACCAAAAACATTGTGCTGTATTTTCAGTGAGAAATTACTTAGAATCATAGAATCATTTAGGTTAGAAAAAACCCTTGGGATCATCAAGTCCAACCATCAGCCCTACTCTACAAAGTTCTCCCCTAGAACTGGATGTAGTACTCCCCCAGTACTGGATGACCTTTACCATCACTTTCTTTCCATGACTTGTAAATGGAGATGAACCCAGGTTTGTCTAAGGACACAGTGCTCTGGTGCAGCTGATGATAATCGTACATAAAACCACAGAAAAAAAATCATACAGAAAAGCCTGTTACTGTGAAATCTTTCAAATTACAGTCTTCTCATGTGATGCAGGGAGTCAGGGACGGCTGTGTGGTGGGATCTGTACAAGTTTGATGCATGAGGGCTAAAAAAGCAGGACACTATCTACCTGTAATGCCAGAAGAACCTTACCTTAGCAAAGTGTAAGAGTCTGGAGAATAGTGTGAGATTGCAGTAAGAAGGGAGAAGTGTCTTTTTTGTGTCTGAGACATTGGACACTGGTCTTCAAATTGCTCTGTGAGCTAGAATCTGGTCCAGAGAGTGAAGAGTGAATTTCATCTGGAAATTCAGTCTTCATTGAGTTTAACATACTATAAGGACAAAGGGGGCCTTCTGCCTATTATGGCCCATAGGGCTTCCCTGAATTAATTCAGGAAAGACAGAAAGAAAGACAGACAGAAAGAAAGACGGAAAGACAGAAAGA
>VZTM01030212.1:19615-31645 GCA_013400555.1 Jacana jacana
GAAAGAAAGGCTTTCAGATTTCTGCCACTCTATCAGATTCCTAACAAAATCAGGTCTGGACTGGTGAACACAGTGAGTGTGTTCTTTTCCATTCCTCCCAAAGGCTTTGCAGGTGTGAGGGCTGTAAGGAAGGACTTGTTGCAGAAACACTGCAGGACTGAGTGGAGGCAGGATAAATCTTGTTCAGACTGCTGCCATTTAGCTGAGAGGGTGTAAGGAAGCAAAGACACCCTGCACAAGAGCCTGGGAACAAAAGGCTGCGCAAACAGAGGCTGGATGTGCTTACAGCAAGATGAGCTGGAATTCTGATCCCTGAGACCTGGAGGCGATAAAGGAAGCTATATAAGTAAGTTTAAGTCAGTTTAAGATTATTTTGCTAAATTTTGAAGCTAGTCAACAGATGAGATAGGTTAGGTGCAGCACCTGTCAGACTTCTGACCATAAAAGCCAAAACTCATGGACCTCAGAACCTACTTAGGGCATTCTGCCCTCTTGCTTTGTAGGAGGAATAAGCCAAGAGTCTGCAAAGGCAGAGGTCTGTTTCCAGTTTCTGTTCTTCTCCATCCGTTCTCAGGGAAGCATGATTTAGTAGGCCTTTAGGGGCAGGGCTGCACTCAAGCCTGAAACAGGAGGTCAAGATGTCTGGCTTGGCTTGGCTGCTGAAAGCAGTACATTCCCCTTGATAAGAAGCAGCAAGGATCAGACTGCACAAAAGTCAGTGTAGTCTGGTCACTATGTAAAATAACTGTCTAGGGTAGGTAGCTCAACATCTGGCTATTGTTTGCAGTATGAACATACTTCTACTGCTATATGTGAGACAGGCTTTTTCCACTGATGTGTGCTTCCCAACAGGAAAGGGGAATGCAAACCAAAGTTTCCATGGATGGAAGGATGCTGGGAGCTCCTGCTCTGCCATATCAATCATAACAAACTTTTCTCCTCTTGTAGTTCAATGCAGCCTGAAAACACAGCCTTTTTCTGCACCGTATTCCACTGCCAAAATTCTTCAGTCATCACCCTGGTGCCAAGCCAATCACTCATCTTGCCCATGTGTCTGATTCACCCCGCTTCCAGTGATGATGATCCGTGTCCTCATTTCTGTGTCTGCCGTGCTCAGTGAGCTACCTGGCTGTCAGGTCTGTCCAGCTGAGATTCCAAAGAATGAGTCCAAGATTAATCACTGGTATTTTATAAAAATATCTTACTGTTCAGTGAGTTAGAGTTTTTCTGCAATTAGCAGCATTTAGAAGTGGTGCATAAAATGCTGCCTTCTAAGGAAGACCAGATTTCTAAGCAAAAATTGTTTGTTTTTCCTGCCTCTGTTTCCAATATATTAATTTCCTGCAAATCCCTAAAGTGATGAAAGGTCATGCAAAAAAGGCCACAGAATATTTACATTATTTACATGCATATTATTTTATTCCTGTTAAATTTTATAACTCTGTTTAAAGAAAAAGATGAATTTATTTACAAAAAAATCCCAAAACAAACCTGAAGAGAATCACGGCTACCCAACTTCGCTGCAGTAGGTATCAGGGCACTTGCAAATAGCACTGACACCTTGGGGCAGGTTGCTGGGGGTTAGCAATGTTGCGACAGAGCACGTCTAACCTCTTAACTGACTATGCTCTCTGGTCTCCAGTCCTGCTAATTACCATGTAGCACAACTAAATAAATAATGCATGCTGCGTTCTTCTGAACTTCTAAATAGGCGCATGTTAGACAATCATACAGACCTTCCCATTAATGATGCTCTATAGTGTCCTATCTGCTTGAGTAGGTAAGTTGTTAGGGCATCTGTCCTGCTGTTTGGTGAGAGACTCAGCAAGAGGTGACAGTTTTCAGCTTCTCTGCATTTCTTAGATGCTTGCTAGTAACACTGTGTGTCGCATCCCTAATCCATAATGGTATGGCTGGGAGCTATTGATTTACACGAATCACTCACATTCTGGCTTTGACCACTGTCAGTTCACATTGTAAAAGGTTTGCAATTGCTTTATCCAATGATGAAAAGCAATAAGGAGATATTTCCAGTGTCTATAGGATTTAGTGACAAGATTGGTTCAGAAGTAATGTGTGCAAAGGCATTTCCAAATCCATCAGAGGAAACATCCTGCGAAAAATCATTCATTTTCTGAGCTAACCTTGTGGTGTAATTCCATGATAATCCATGTAGCTGATTGGAAATTTTAACAAAAACACTTTTCATTTGAAAGTGCTTATTTGCAATATTCAAAGCTACATGTAGCACTGTGCCAGTTACAGCAAAACTGAAGGTAATGAGGAAGGTGTCTCCCACCTAGGGCAGGAATTACTGAGGGGAATACTCCAGAGCAGCCCATTGTCTGAGAGGCTGAGCACCCACTATTAAATCTTTTACTTGAATTGGAAAGCCTAGATATCTGAATCATAAAAATTCCTCCCTGCCCAGTAGAATGCCCTGACAGTTACCCTGTTGGCTGTCCCAGGATGTCTCTCCCTTTTATGGAAACCTTCGGAAAGGTTTTGGTTGCATCATGACAAGGAGCTTTGCAGAAAAGCCACTCCCATTCTGCAGTGCTAAAAGCCAGTGCAAACCATTGCTCCCCTCATTGTCTCCAAACCAGTCCCTTGTGGCACCATATAGGAGTCTGAGATGTTATTTGCTGAGCCATGGCGTTTGCTGTGCAGCTGGGGCGGCTGAGCCCAGCACAGTGGGGCAGGGTCCGCGGCAAATCTCTGCCTCTCGGCCATGCTACCTGCGCTGCTGCCCCTGCGTTGCAGGCAGGGAGCAATCCCACCAGTAAGTTGCCAAAGGAGGAGAAATTTTCTTGCATGCGCTTTCCTGCTGAGCAACTCGACAGAACCAGGTCTTAAGGCTATTGTTGTATTTGCCCCATATGGAGGGAATAAATAGGCCAGATAAATAAATGAAAAGGGCCAAAGGCTTTTTGTCAATGGTTGTTCTTTAATTGTGTTTGGATCCTTTTCCCTCCTGCCTTGTAACTTACAGGAAGCCCTTTACTACAAGTTCTCATTAATAAATGAACAAGCCCTTATTAAAGACCATGCATTCCCATACACTTTTCCCAAATTTAATATCTGTCCTTCCTGGCCTCTCTAAGAATTCAAAATATTTCTTGGGGTGTTATTGTAGTATATTACACTGCCTTTTTCTGTATGTCTATAATAATGAAAGCTTGCTATAACCCATATTTTGTCTGTCTAAAATTTCATTACTGTTGCCTTCTGAAGGAAAAAAAAAGTGTTATGTGAGTACTTTCCTCACTGAAAATTAATTTCCTTGATCACAGAGGGAGAATAACATTACCTGTAATTATATGACTCAGAGCTATAGCCTTTAGGCATTTTTGGAAGCTTTTCCACATCATAACATAGGTGGCAATGTAGTCAGATTAACTGTAAAGAGGAATGTTTTACCCTTTATCCTTTTGTGGCTGCATATGTGTCATAAAGTCACATCCTTATTATTGGTATGTTTGGCCTATGTTTTTCAGTAATTAATTCAGTCCTTATTACTCTAAGTTTTATAGATAATATTTTTGGATAATATTCTGTTTGGCTGAATACTGATAAAGAAAATTAATTAATTTAGATACTGGAAAGAAATTCTTTCCTGTGAGGCTGGTGAGACACTGGAACAGGTTGCCCACAGACGCTGTGGATGCCCCGTTCCTGGAAGCGTTTAAGGCCAGGCTGGATGAGCAACCTGCTCTAGTGGGAGGTGTCCCTGCCCATAGCAAGGGGGGTTGGAACTTGATGATCTTTAGGGTCCCTTCCAACTCTAACCATTCTGTGATTGTGTGATTCTAATTTGAATATTCTCATTTCCCAGGCCATTTGAAAATGTGGTGAATTTGCTATTCACATATTAAACTAACTTTGGTGCCACTGAACTGGTAACTGTAGCACATCATCATCTGTCCTGTGAAGGCAAGTCATGAAGTTCTTCATGCAGTTCATAATTCAGCTGGCTAGTGACCAACTTGCTGGGTTGCACCCTGCAGACCTTGTGAGGTTTGATACAGGGCAGTGTTATTAACCCAACCTGATTAATTTCTTCTGTTTCGGTTATGTGGACAGTGTGCTGGGTTCTGTGCAGGAAGCACCTACCCCAATAGTTGCCTTTCTTAAGTCAGCAAGCAACAGGTAAGGGAGAGAGGTAGAATATATTTTCAAAGATGTCTCTTTTAAAAATATTTCAATGATTGCTTTATTTTATCACCTGTTTCTCATGTATGTCAGTGTAGAAATTAGTCTAAGGGGGGTTTCAAAGAGGAGATTATACCCTTAGGGAGCAGACAGACAATCTGCTATATAGCCAAAGGATGGTGCCTTAGTCACAAACATTATGTGTAGGATTATTTTTAGCTTTCTGTAAAAACTTATGACAGCAGACCTCCAAGCTGTTTGTATTGACTGAAAAAGGTCTAGGCATAACAGCAATAACCACGGTGTAGAAATGAATCACAACCCTTTGCTTTTGCAAGTTTCATTGCTGTCGCTAATGCAGATCCAACAACCCGTCTTTGGGCCTCCATGTTCCGGGTAGGATTGTTTTTGCAAGGTAGGCACGTTTATAGTACCTGTCCTCAGTGGTGCCTGGGCAAACCATTGATTGCCTCTTTGTCTCACTCTTATTCAACGTGTATCAAGGAAAATAGTGACTGCAGTGAAAAGCAATGACATCTGACTTCATCAGCATATAGAGGACCCTGAATCCAGCCCTTCTGGTGAACAAAACTATAGCGAGTCTCCACTTTGTGAAGGAAAGTATCACACTGAAGAGAAGACCTCACCAACTGCAAAACTGCTAGTGCTTAACTGACCTCAGCTTTCCAGTGTCCTGCATTCACTCTTGACAACATTTTGTTACAAAACTTTTGCTGTTGGGTTGAACTCTTTGACCAGTTTTGGGTCTGGCTATCTTAGAGGCTACCTCTGCCTTTAGCCTGCACTGCATCTGCCTTTAGCCTGCACTGCATCTGCTGCTGGGGTTTGTTGAGAGCACGTGGGCAAAGGATGCTTGTCCCGGCTCGGCTTATGAGCTGCTGCTGCCTGTTGGTAATGAGTGTTTTGTCCCCAAGCCCTCACTTCTCTCTTGACCTTTTCTGCTTTCTTCAGACTGTGGGTCTGTTTGCTCTTTCGCTGAGCAACATCTAAGTCTGTGAGACCAAAGTCTGAACAGGGACTTTTGAATGTCACATATGTGACCATAAAATCCAAAATGTGCCAATTTATTAATGTATACATTTCTGTTCTGCAACTTTGTGCTTCTTTGCTTATAACTGTTCTCTTCTCCTTTTAATTATTTGTATCTTTTTATACAAAACCAATCTGACTCTATTTCTGTTGCAAGATGGTGTAGGGTAATGATAGGCATTTGTGGGTTTCTTTGTTGAGCTGCAGCAAGTGTTTTAAAAGCCTTGTAGCTTTATTTTTCTCTTGGAATGTCACACTACTTACAAACTAACATCTTCATCAAGGCTCACTTATGAAAGGACAATGCAACTTCCTGTGCTCATTGACAGTCCTTGGAACTTATTTCACTCCCTGTTTTTTTCCGGAGACTATATTTGAAGTAGGTAAGATCACTGAAACCATGGTGAGATGTGAGAAGCTCCATATAAATTAGATGGCTGAAATAACAGTGATTGCTTTTAACTTGATTTCTCTTTTTCTCTGTTTGCAGGCAGATGGGAGAAAAGGTCTGTACTTGCAGTCATTTACATGATTGCCTACTTTATCCCTTGACCTGAGAACCTGAGTAGTGGTAGGTAGCATAAGCTCTAGTCAGGCAATGAGAGGCCAAAATGAACAAAAGGTTTCTTTGTTTAACCCTTCCCTACTGCTTTTACTGAATACAGCTTTCTGTCACTTCCATACAGAGACATTTTTAAAAGGGACATTTTAATCCATCCGGCTTTCTTTGTGTGAAAGATCTGCATTTAACAGCTGATTCTATTAACAATTCAAATTTAACTGATGAGTTTTCTGTATATTGTGTCAGCCTTTGTGGCAAATAAACAGTTCTGCAAACACTCAAGAGCTCAGAAGGTACATGTGGTGTATGTTTATTACTCATCTGAATTAATCTTTTCTACCTGTAAATGGTGATGGGTGGGAGTCTTAGAAATGAGGATAAAAGTATTTAGTAAGATAAATTCAAGATGACAGAAACATTCTGGATTAAAAATAAGATACAGAAGCAGAAAAATTCAGTGAAGAAAACTTGGAACAGACTATTTGGAAACAAGGAAGCTGGAAGAGAATTGGACAGGAGAACACACAGGAAAATATTTCCCAGAAATTTATGACAAGTGATGAAACTGCTTATGTGAACAAGAGTGTTTGATTTCATGCCTAATGTGTAAACAGAGCAAAGAATGATGGAAGCAGAGTGAGTGACATCAGTCATAGCATCATCAAACTGCTGTTGGAAGATGACTACAGAGATCAAGCCAGTCAAACAAGGAGCCTGCTGGTCAGAAGGGAATCCACCCAAGGGCAGCCACACAACCCTATGGGTGGTGGAAGGAGAGGTCAGCACTCAAATCTTTGACCAGCACTGATAGCCATGCTTTTTGGGTGTGTCCCAGGTTGACTGTAATGCATGCCACATCTCTGTGTTAGGAGTAAAGGAGGTTAGTTTTCAGCTACAGACAACCAATTCAATGGTGGTTATCTTTCCCAGAAAGGTTTGTGAACAGATTTGTTTTTCTAGCTAAGAAGCTAAAAGGCAGGTGGTTTGGGTTGGTTTGTTTGTGTATTTTTGGCACAGAGCTAGGGATTTGTTGACCACATTAAAATAAGTTATCTAATAAAGGAAGCTTTGGTTTAATTACTTGCTGCTTTTGAGGTCTAAGGTGTGATCCAATGCTAGAATGGGAAATACTATTCTAATATTTCATTACAGCCTTTAAAATTGCAACCATAATTTCTGCTGCAAGGGCCAATTAACTTTCTCTTCCTGGGGCAAGATAATTACACACAATTCATGATTTAGGTACTTTTATGAAAATTCTATACACAGATATGCTTGAATTTTAAAAAATAATTAGAATAATCTGGAAGACAACAAACAAACTTGATAAGCGTTTTAGATAATGAACGCCTTTTATTTTAAATCTGAACATAGTTCCAGAAGTCCTGGACCAAGTAAGTATTAGACATGTGGAATGGATACATATTTATATAAATCCTAATGTTTTTCATGACTTTTTCAGAGTTCAGGTGAAGGTAAGTATCTTTGGTTTCATATCCGGGTACTATGTAACTATTTTTGGGTAACTTGTTGAAATCTTGAGAATTGTTAGGTACAATTTTCTGAAAGCGCACAAGAGGTCTTTAGAACTTATCTCTGGATGCTCAAGCACTCCAACGTCTGAGTAGAATGTTTGGAAGCAGATTTGATGTTTCCTCCTCTTAAAGCCCATGCTCTTCTACTCATCAGAGTGATCCATGAAGACATCGTGCAGTTTGCCACATTGCTAATTCCATTTATAGTCACAACCACAATTTGTTTGTAAAGATTTTGAAATACCTGGGAAAGCAGAATCCATACAATGAGTGAAGTGAGGGCAACCAGGGTCACACAAATATCAGCAACCACTAGACCCGTTTGCAGTGAGGAGGCAGCTCCAAGATCAGCAGGGAAGTCTGTGAGTGAATGCTGACATGGCACGTGGACAGGTGCTCTCATCCCTTTAGCATAGCCCAGCAAGGGCCAAGAGGTCTAAGCCCAAACACAGCTCCCGAGGCAAGCCTTCTCAGCTTCTCAAAACAACCCTTTCCAACAGTTGAGCTGTTTTCACAGCAGTCATACACTCAGGGTCACATTACTAGGCTGTGCCCGTGTGGACTTTGAACAGAGCAGCTAAACCCCTGGGAGGAGGAAGTGGGGCTACCAAGTCCCTTGGTGCACACAAGGCACCAAAACACAGAGCAGATCACGCCCATCCATATTGTCTGTATGTCCCTGTTCCTAAATCAATCAAACACAGCTGCAGGTTGCAAGCTAGGCCACTCAGATAGCTCTCCTGTCAACTCTTGGGAACCTCCAGGGTTGTGGTGGGGTTCTAGGATTAGGTTACCCTGCTGTCCTCTCTCCAAACCTGCACCACTGCCTCCCCTTTGCCCCCTTACAGCAGAGCAGAAGCTCTCTTTTGCTGGGCCCCAGAGGCTGCTGCTTGGGGGGCATTTACATGTGCTCCCTGTGCCCAGGGCAGTTTACTGCCAGCTGCACCACCTGGATTGTGATTTAAAAAAAAAAGGCAATAGGTATTTACAACTGCTGCTGGTTTCCATTGAGAAAACTTGTGTAACCTTCAAATTCTTGCAGGTGTTTTTTTGGAAACCACAACCATTTCCAAAGTACTCTGCATGCTGGTTGTTATTCACACCAGATCACCATCCAGCGAGGTTTTAGTTGTGTCCTCTCTGGAGCACATTTACTGAAATTCATCTGAGCTGATGCCTATCTCAAGGTACATGCTGGTCACAAAGATAAAACTGCTTGGTTCGCAGATACATATTTCACAGTGGATTTGATCATGATTGTGAATACAGTTTCCATCTTTTAGTGAAGCGATCTAGCTGTCTGTCTAGCTTGCAGAAGTGCTAAACCAGAAATTATATCCTCAGAAAATAACCTTGACTGTTACATCTGAAAACTTACCTTTAGGGAGCTGATTAATTCAGTTGATGAGGACTTTTTTAAAGAGCATAAATGCAGAACAGGGATTTTGTTCGTTTTGTTCCAGGGCACTGCAGTAGTGAAAGGTGAGGTTTCTCAGAAAATGAGCAAACTGACTCAGGGTTCAGCAAAAAGCCAAGTGAATAACCAGGCATAATTCCTTCCCACTGCTTTTCTAAGATGTTCTTCTTTATTAATTTGAAGGGAATCCAGGAATAAGGCCCATTGATGAACACCGAATGCAGATACACCAGGGAAAGACTGGATCCTTGCATTTTTGTGAAGTTAAGCCTTCTTTTTTCTTTTTTTTCTTTTTTCTCAAATAGGTGGACGTAAGATATTTTGTTTAAGAATTCAAATTTTAAATATAAGAAAACTAAATTGTGTTGACTTCTAACAAGTCTCAGATTAACTAGGGTGAAATGTAGTGAGATTTGGTCATTGTAAAAATAACATAACAAAAATTCCATCTCTTGGAGCAGTTCTTCAGGATGCTGAAGAAATTACGAGTATAAAATTCTAGCTATTCAGATCTGAGTACACAGGCAAAATCCAGGATCAAGTAGGTCATTTTCTTTAGTCTGTTTTGGAATGTCTCGCTGTTTCTCCACCTGAGCTCTCGTTTTCATATTTCTTTATCACACACTGTTCTGGTTTGAGGTAAAACAGAACTAATTTTCTGGTTTATAGTTTTACTTTTTTAGCTGGGCCTCTTCTAACTAACTAAAGTCTGAAATTAACAGCATATTGTTCAGAAACTGTTCTCTCTCACAGTGATAAGACCTGATTATCCCAAGGGATGGTGCAGAGAGGCCCTTGCTTATACTTATTGCTAGAACAACCAAGGGCAGGGA
The DNA here is from genome assembly GCA_013400555.1 of Jacana jacana. Classification (NCBI taxonomy): domain Eukaryota; kingdom Metazoa; phylum Chordata; class Aves; order Charadriiformes; family Jacanidae; genus Jacana; species Jacana jacana. Next base: position 29,165 of record VZTM01030212.1, read on the forward strand.
ATTTTGTTCTTTGCCCCGTTGGAGGGTCGGAAGCGGAAAAAGCATTGAGGGGTCACACTTGTAGGGAGAAGCAGAGAGGACAGGTGACCCAAAATCAACCAATTGGGGTATTCCATCCCATCTGCATCATGCTCAGTATAAAAGCTGAGGGATCAAAGGGTCAGCTCTCTTCCTTCAATGGACAATGTCCAAGGAGGACCCTGTCTGTCCATCTGCTTTTGATCCCAATCCAAGCATTCCTGACTCCAGATCTGGAATCCAGCTCCTGTCGGTCACTGAGTCCAGTCTGGGACTTTTCCTGATGCCTGCTGGCGAGGTGATCATCATCCTGGGAACTTGATATGGTTTTGTATATATAGTATCTGTTTCATTATTTTATTCCCTTTTTCTTTTTCTTTTTGTTTTAATTTTAGTATTAATACTTAATTAAAGTAGTTTAGTTCATTCTAAACTTATAAATCTCTTTATACTCTTCCTCTCCCTTTCTTTTTTGGGGGGAGGAAGGTCCATCTGTCAGCCTGGCTTTGGTAATTTTGGCTGAAACCACAATACGCACATTCCAGTTGAGAGCAGTTCATCCAAATCCCCCTTGCAGATAAACTCACCTGAACTGATTCTAACCAATTTCTGCCCTTGCTCTGAAAGGCAAAAAAATGACTAATTTTGCACTTTCTGCGAAGTTTAATCCAGACATTGTAATTAAGGCTCATCCTTTATTCTCTGTCATTAACCATTGGGCCTCAAAGGGTACTACCATGAGAAATTTGCTAAGAGAAAGCAAAGAAATAGTCCAGCACATGAAAGGTGGAATGAATATGCTGACAGGTTCTGTCTGCCAGACGATTTCTTGTAATGAACGCAGAACAGCCCAAACTGTTGAAGCCTCTGTAGGTACTTTCACTCCCTGCTTATTTCTCTTTGAGACTCCAGACAAGTGAGAGACTCCTTTTCTGGGTCTGACTGCATGGCCAAGGTACAGTGTAGTTTTCACACAGCCTGTGGTACTTCGCTGTAAAAACTGAACCTAGCTAACTGTGGGCATGGAGACAAAGCCTTGGTTTCAGCTTAGGGTCCTTGTCCTTTGAAAAACCCTCTTGAATCATCATCTGAATGTCTGTCATTTGGTTTATTTTATCAGAGTCTGTCCTCTCATAAATTTCCCCCTAGAAATCCCCAATGTTTCAGAGGCTTTAAAATTATGAAATACATTCCTAGTGTTGAGAGAAGAGAGGATGGGGTTGCACTGTATTTTTTCTATTTTATATGCAGTCCTGATATTGAAGCCCCTATGCATTGGAAGCATCTAGCTCCTCTGGCATCCATTCTTACAGTCTCACTTCATCACCAGTGGATAAATCAGCAACATTTCCCTTTCTGCAGATTACAGGATGAGAGAAGACAGTAATGTTTTTCCTGGGTATGCTTGCTCCTTTGAGAAATCAGGTTTTGGTTTCCTACTTAAGGCAGTGTTTGCAATCTGTCACTTCAAGGAGGCTATCTTGACAAGGCATCGACATTGCTTTCTGGTGCCTGTGTGAGGCTGCACAATCACAGCGGTACAGTCTTTCCAACTATGCAGCAAATCATTCCACAGGTTTGCAGAATCAGTTGGAGTTGTTGTTGGGGTGGATGCTCTGTCTTGGTCGATAACTGCCTGCTCTACAGGTCAAGCTGCAAACAGTCTATGACTGTCACTGCTGTCAGGGGTTTGTTGCAGTCCTTAGAATTAATCGTTTGCTGTAATCAGTTGTCATCCTGCTCAACTTGGCATGTTTCTGTCTCAATACTTTTCCAAATTATTGCTAGTTCCCAAACTAATACTGATTTATTCCATCCAGTACAAGAATAGGAAATATGAGTAAGCCACAACAGGGACAACCCCAGGAGTCTTCGTAACTCTGAAAGTGGCAGGTAGCAGTCTGCTGATGCAGAATGTTTCTCATCCAAACCACAGAGAGTTTCACAATAATGATAATGTATTAAAAAATAAATAATAGGAATAAAGTCCTACAAAACTCTACATATCTGTGAACATCTGGAGAGCTGGGCAGTTCAGTGTACAACCTTCTTTATGCTCATAGAAATTTAGTTTTGCTGATAACATAGACTGATTTTAAGTATTTCAATTCTTGCTGAAACCTTTATTAGCTGGCCTTAGGATATCATTTGCAGATCACATAGGAGCTGAGAGAGGTAGGCTATGTAACAGTGCTTCTGTAAGACTGTCAGGTGCAACAGGTACTCTGCCCAAGCCTGGAGTGTCACTGCACGTTGCTGCAGTCTGTGTTCAGCTGTGTAAACCCTGTTTCTGTCCACTTCGTCTTGCCAAGATCCATTTTTATATCTCACTGCTTTGAACCAGTTGCAGAGTTAGATTATCATTTGTCTATAATAATGGTTAGGAATAATTTCAAATTAGTTTAATTTTCATAGACTTGTGGAACAACCCAGGTTGGAAATGACCTTGAAAGATCTTCTGTC
>VZTM01030213.1:0-16256 GCA_013400555.1 Jacana jacana
TTTCCTGAGTGTGTTTGACGAGGGGATTAACTAAGTGCTAAGGTACAGTAGATCCCTCTAAAGGACATGGCAGTGTTTCCCCCATAGTTTTGTGACGCTCTTGAGGAAAGAATTCCTTGTGAATGCACTAATTATTGCCCGGCAAACTACAGTTTGAAGTTAAAATTTCTAGTTAACAGGAAAAAAAAAAAGGTTATAAATGAAAAAANAAAAAAAAAAAGAAAAAAGCTTTTCTACAGCCCTTCCAGTAATATCGTATCATGCTAATTTTAATGAAGCTTCATTAAAGTTCTCGGATAAGTATGAAAGATAATTGTTGTTCATTAACATTGTGGTTCTGCCCACAGTTGAAAAACAAGCTGTAAAATGTTAGTAAGAAGAAAGATTCAAGTATGACTGAGGTGGAAGGAGACAGTGTGAAAGAATTAATTAAGCCACAAAAACCGCATCATTGATAGTTTAGTAAACTATCGGGAGACAAGGAAAAATTGAGTTAGAGCGAAATAGTATCCTTTCCAACCTTGATGTGCCTCAGTAGTAGACCACACGCAAAAGCAGGAGGTCACTTACGACTGAATTCTAAGCATAACAGCAGCTCACACTCCTCCCACTGAGGTGTCTCTGTCTTCTGCACTTATTCAAGGACAGAGCAGGGTCTTCATCATTTTGGGCATCTTTTGCAGTGTGGTTAAAGAGAATAATTTGACCCTGATAGAAAGATCATTCTTGATTCGGGAGAGCTAAATTTAGCTCTGAATGTGCTATAACACAGTTTTCTTCTGTGATAACATTTGCCTTGTTTCCACTACTGTCAAATCAGGCATGTAAAAGAAAAACCGCAACTATCTCAGCGTTTTTACAGATTATCTTGAGTTTATTCCATTGTTCTAATAGCCAATTAGACTAATAAGATTGATATAATAGGAAGAATTCAATGGATTATTTTGTTGTTTTAAAGACATACTTCTTTTTGTCCATTTATGCAACCTGAATTCTATATAGAGTATCCTTTTTACCTTAATGACTGAAGTGCTGTACATCTATATGGAAAGCATGTTTAAATAAGTGAATATTTTTTTTCCTGAACCTGACTAGGTAATTCACCAGATTTCTTATTAAAGTTAAATGCAAAAGCTTGGTTGAATTGCTGTTAGATAAAAATAGTGGAGAAAAATTTTAGGCACAATTGCATCTCTGAACAAATTTGCTGTGTGCACTTATCCACAGTCATGTAAGTACGCAGCCTCCAGAAGCAGGTCTTGCACCTGAAGTTTCAGCGAGGAGGAAAACATCCCTGCCGAAGTTATAATTGCTCATGAAGATGAGTCTATAACATAAATAATCACTATTGTTAGGGGTGCAGGGAGCGTGCTTAATTACTGTGATGCATTACCATTCTTCACCAAAAATCCACAATATCAGATATTTCTTCTGTAAGAATAATCTCTAACTAAACCACCTGTATTTGGTGTATTTACAGGTTTTTGGTGATTTACCTAAATACCTTTATTCTTTAAATTTGTTCATTTCTAAAGCAGAGAGAAAAAGTTGCAACTAGCACATCTCATTAGTTGCAGAACTAAAAGGCCCTACATAACAGGGCAAATCAATTTATTGAAGGAACTGGTAATCAAGAAAAATAAGTGTTTTGACAGCATGATCCACCAGGCATTGAATTTTATTTAAAGAATCTTCTAAAGAAATCTGCTAATCTGGAACACATGCTGTCTCAGATAGATCTCTTCTTAATTCAGTGAAAATTCCAAATTGTTTATTTTTCCTGAAATTTACGCATTCCATTGGTGAAAATTACAACTATTTTGTGCTAATATAGATTTATAGCAAATGCTCCTAAAGTATGCAGTAGGATAGATTAAAAAAATAACATGAAAGGCAGCCACAAATGAACTGATTACAATTACCCATCACATTTTTGCAATTAAATCCATAACTAGAATACATAGCTGTTATTTCATTCTCTAGGAGATGGTTAGTTAACTTGCAGTTAAAAATAACAATAACCCACTGCTTTTTCACTGAAACTCTTTGCTTTCTTGACCTCAGAAATGTCCGTAGGAAATCTGCACTAGAGTGTTTCATGCAGTGGACAGAAGCATACTCTACCAACTATCTTTATAAAAATACGATATATATGTTGTAGGGACATTTTGAGTTGTTTTGTTTGTTTACTAGCTGCTGAAACAGTCCTTTGCTGTGTGTAATGCCTGAGGTGTGTGTTTTGTTTAAAAGGATCCGATGTCTTTTAAAAATGTATCATTTTGTGCCTGGAATATACTCAAAACTCTGTGTGTGTGTGTGTGCGTGCCCACACGCAGGGGGCTATGTGGTACTAGTCCCTGATTCTGTAACTATTGTCTGGAGAAGACGGATGGTTCTTCCTGCCCCACAGGGTGGTTTGATGAGTGAAACATTTTCCAAAAAGAATGGGAGATGGCAAGGGGAGAGGGACTCTTTGCTACTGGCAAATAGTCTCCGCAGCCTAAAAGTTAGAAGATTATCGCTGTAGGAACAAAGATGCTATGCAGTGAGATGAGATACAGGATATGCTGTGTTGGTCATAAATCACGAAGCAGCTGAACAAATCTGCACATAAGGAAAATGGCACTCTAATTTTCTGTTGAAAATCCAGACAGTGTTCTCACCTTGCATTTCACTGTGCTGGTGCTGCTCTGCAAAGGAGAAGAAAACTGATTAGCAAATTGTTAATCCAATAATTGTAACAAATAATTAGCTTTGTAATAATTAGGCAGAGAAGCATATAGAATAAGAATTACATCAAATCTCAACTCTCTCTCCTCCCTCCCCAACACGGTCATGACTATTTGTTTAAAAATATCTTTTATAGGAGATGCCAGACAGTGTTTTCTGCTTTTCGTATTAAAACATTAAAATAAATAAATTGTAAACCTAATATGATTGTGAATTGAACGCTCAATAAGAATAGCACGGCCAAGACGTTTTCTTTGACCTTCCTTTCTTCTCATTATCCCTTCCTCAGGACATTCACTCCTTGTTGTGACCCTTTGTAATTTCTCTTTTATTATAAATTGTTAATATAAAAATGCTGTGGCTCATGAAGCTTCAGGTATGAAAATGCTATTCATGTCAGAAATAAAATCAGATTGACATGCTAGAAGAAAATGCTCTTAAAACTGGTGAATATTCAGCTCTGGATAGGAATCCCTGCTGGTTAGACCATCTCACCTTAATATATTTCTTAAGTGTTTGTCAGATAGAGCATCTGCTCTTGCAGTTTTAAGGTTTATTATGAATGTTGTTTGGAAAAAATCCCTTTACATTTCAAACATGATGTGGACATTTACACTCATACTGAAACCACATAATGTGACTCAGAACTAAGAAAAGTGTAAAATGCTTAAAGTAGAAATAAACTAAATATGGCTTGTTTGACATGGGGGACAGCACTACCTGGCATGGAAGCTGTCTTACAAGCCCCTGGCTGGTTGAGCTACACTGGCAATGCCTCGGGTACCTGGAGAGATGCACATAGCATAAGATCAAAAGGACCCTATCACCTCAATTGAAGCCTGGTTCTCGCATTTGGGGCTCAGGGGGCTGAGAGTTCTTGTTCTGTAAATCCTCTTTCAGCAACTTGTTTGTAATGCCCCCACTCCTGCTGAGACCAGGCAAACTTCTCAGAGGTGCATATCCTGCTCCAGTGGGCTGTGCCTGTGGGAGAGCCACTTGTGGGTCCCCACCCTTGTCACCTCTAAAAGAAGCCACTTTGGAGTCTCCCCTCATTTGCATGGGGAGATTTAATTTCCATCCCTTAAATATGACGAATTACTGAGATTTCCTTCAGTTAACGCTTTTAACAGCTCCCAATAAACTTCATTAATCAGACCAGCTCTAGGCCCAACGTGCAGCCTGGAAGCAGCTAATTTGCCTGATGAGCCCACGACTTTAGTGAATAAACAGGTGGATAAGCTGAGGGTTTTATGGCCTTAATTACACTCTAATCAGTTCAGCACTTGGCGGGCAAAAGGGAAGAGGGGAAAAAGGAGGTGGCGGCAGCAAGAGCATCAGCAGCTGCCACTTCTCAGTCCTTCCCTTCCTGCATCAGCTCTGCTCTCGGCTTCGTCCTCTCCTTTCCTGCTTTCCTTTTCCAGTGTTCGCATCTCTCTTCCTTCCTCTTCTGTTGTCTTTCTCCTTTTTCTCCTCTCTTTCCACCCTCCTGCTCCCTTCTCTCTAAAACCAACATCTGATGGAGAAGCTGTTTTGTTCTTTCTCTCCCACTACTTGGCTGCCTCCCCTTTCCCTCTTTTTCTTTCTTTTTTTTTTTTTTTTTTTTTTTTTTTTTTTTTAATTATTTTTCCCTTTCCATACCTTGTTCCCTCTCTCACCTCTCCCCTGCCTCTGGGCTCTGCCTCCCCCCGCCACCCCCATCCCTCTCTCCCCTGCTACATATTCTCCCTGTCACAGTTAGGCCGCCTGACAAATCACTTCAAGGGCAGCCTAACTTTGAAGGACAAGACAAAGCTTTAGCATATGGTCCAATCCCCAGATGTTTGTCTCTCTCTCTTGCTCTCTCTCCCTCCCCTCTAAGAAGGGCTACTTAGGAAGCCCGGCTTTTTTTCCTTTTCCTTTTTTTTTTCTCCTTTTAAATTTTTTTCATTTAAAATCCTCTCCTCCCTCCCCCCAAGTTTTGGTGGGGGTCTCTAACTAGCAGCCAGGGCTGGTTTTCCCTTTCCAGCCTCCCTGCGGAGGAAGAGGTGTTGGGAGGGAAAGCGGGGAGCATTGCTGGTTATATTTTTGAAACTTAATGATGTTTTTTCGTAGAGCGGGTAGGGACGGTGGCAGGCAGAGGCAGAGGACCTGCCGCCGAGTGTCACCCCAGCTCCCTGCTCCTGCGAGGATAGCGCGGGCGAGAGCCGGGGGAAGGCTGGCCGGCGGGATGCTACCGCAGTCCCTTAAGCAACCCATGGAGAGGGAGGAGCACCCCCCCGCCGCCTCCCCATCCCTCAACCTGCGGTGCCCGCATCGAGCTGGGAAGGGGGAATCTGCTGCTTCCCCGCTCGCAGCATCGCATGCCCTAACGGGCGGAGAAGCGCCGTGTCGGCAGCTAGGGGCCGGCCGGCCGGGCGGGAGGAATGGAGGGAGAGAGGGATGCGGCTATGGGGGGGATGGCTGCGAGGGGGGGCCGCGGNCCCCAGGTCTTGTATTTCTTTACACGTTTCGGCTCAAAAGACACAGCTATAAGAGCCCTAACTGGAGACGCGCCATCAGAGAGCAGAACTCTTTTGGTAGCGAAGCTCGGGCATTTACCTGTTGGGATTTTTGTTAAAAGTTTTGTCCTTCAGTAAGAGTAGCCCCCTGCAGCGCCGTGCAGCCAGCATCAAAACCAAACATGTCTCCATCCCCAGCCACTGAATATACTTTGGGGGGGTGAGGGGGAAAGAAAGAAAAAGCTGTTTAAAAGGAAACTGGTTCATGCCTGACAGTGGGAAAGCCCAGCTTTAAAAAAAAAAAGAAAAGGCATCACTGCTGCTTGCAAATGAATGCTGAGGCATTAGCTGGCTGCTAAAATTGGCCATGAAAGTTCTTATTCTTAGAAGCAAATATATTTTTCCTTTCCAAAAACTTATCATGGGAAGGATTTGTTTGAGCTTTTTATCTCAGCTGTCAGAGGCATATTAAAAGAACAAAATATTGTATTCTCCAGTACCCCCTCCTTAATACAGTTTTTTTATCCCATATGTGTAACAATATTGAGACTTAAAAAAATGAACTGTCACAAAAGGAAAATGGATTTCATCTTTGTCTGTCTGTTTTCAGAGGGATTAAAACGTTCCTATTATTTTGCAGCCTGACGTGATTTTCACTTGAAATTTGCATGAGTGTCTTTATGATGTCTTCTATTTATTTTGTTTTTAACTGTGTTAATTAACACTTTTTCACAGCTTTATAATAGATATCTGTAGTGTATGATTCAGTTCCAATTTTAAAAAAACCTCGGTTTACAAGACCAGCATATATTATTAACTGTTACAAATTTTTATAACATGAAACACAGACCATTCTTTTCAGATTAACTCAGAAAGCATTTATTTTAGAAAACATTTGTTGCTTAAATGAATTTTTAAAGCAGGCAATTAATTTAATCATCTGTTAACTGTAGTTGCTCAGAGCTTTTCTGACCAAAAATAATTATGAGGGATTGACTCTTAAAATTAGTAATGTAAAGGATGTCTTTGAAGAAAGTTATACAATGACCTGTCTTTTCATTTTCAGTGTTTTATGGCTCTAAGGATCTGGAGCATACTTAGCACTTTTTGTGTCTGCTGTTATGATAAAGTGAAATCTTGATGATTATTCTACAATATAAGGGAGAAGAAATGGATGGCAAAAACTTGCACTTTTTGCTTACTGTATCCAGATTAAATTACCTGCCCCTTAATAAAATTACACCGTGTATAGTTATGTTGCCTTGATGGAATTTGGGATCGTACTATCCTGCAGTTCATTTCTAAGTCTGCATATTGCATTACTGCCCAGCAATCAAAGCGAATTAAGATATTTTTTTAAAACATGAGAGAATTTCCCGAGCCTTCCCCCCCGCCCCTCCCTGCCCCAAATTCTGCAAATTCTCAAAGTGGCCCTGGAGAAATACAAATGCACAAAGCGAGAGGCGAAGCCGGGCCTGTGTTCAGCACTCCATCATTTCTTGTCACAGGTGCAGCCACTATGCATTATCCTGCCGTGATTGATAGAGTGGGTTTGTGCAGACTGGGGGAGCTGGGCACAGCTCAGATGGGGCCCTGTCCTTCTGGCTCTATTTCATACTACCTGTAGGGAAAAGGAAAACTTTGATGGGATTGGCAGCTCGGCGATGGTCAGAAATTTTACTTCTTTGCCCATGATGTAAAGGTCACATTCCCTAAAAGTTAAATGTAGCTTCTAGCTTTACATTGAAATGATCCAGGAAGCAAACGAAAGAAGGGCAGACCCTGCTTATGTGAGTAATATCACAGTAATAAAGCAGTTCTCAGGTTATCAAATTTGTTTCTTTGTTTTAATTGAGAACTTCTTCAGTGGGCAGTGTACTCAAAGAATTTCCCTTATCTATCGACTCATTTATTCATCAGAAGGAGCTGACAGAAGGCCCACACTTTTGGCAAGGCACTGCCCTTTTAAGATAAATTTGGTGTCAGTGTTACTGGTCAGAAAAATAGAATAAAATATATATAAAGTAGATTGTCACATGTAAAACAGAAACATGATGAACTTCTATTCCCAGTGTATAACAAGTCACCAGAAAGTTTGCCTAAAGGAGCTATTATTGCTGTAGGATATAATGTAATGATTTATGCAGTTAGAATCTTTGACACACTTTTGTTCAGCTGGGGAGAAGAGTTTAGGTTTCTTTGCCTATGATCACGCAAGATCTTGACTAATTAATGTAAGATCAAAGATGAGAAATATCTTACCAGTGTTATGCAAAACTAAGATATCCTCCAGTTCTTTCATTTCTTCCTGAAATGGCCAAAGGCAAAATAATTTGCATAAAAGGTCTCCAGTTTTAAAATGTAAAATTTCTTTCATTGGGACTTTTACTTGATCCCCAAAGATTTCTACAGATGTTTACAAACTTAATCAAAATGAGCATATAAATATTATAGCAAGTGATTCTAGGGGAAAATAGGGCTTTGCTTTGGTTTAAAGTATTAACAAATTACAATAATACAGAACGACATTTTAAAAATATGCTTTTTGAGTTCACATCTACATTTACAGTAATGATCTGCTAGAAGAGGTCAGTCTCAAATACTAATTGATGAATCCTAATTCATCATCCTGTAAACTCTCCCCCTCCCCCATTTCATTTCTGTGGGCAAAACTGCCCTGAAATAGGAAAGCAAGGAGGCTGTGTATTTTACACCCGTAAAAGAAATTGTGATAATTACTTTGTACTACACATTGTTTTAAAAATAATTTTAGTTTATTTGTTGCGTGTGCTTTCCTTTTTTTTTATTTTTTAATACTGATAGCAAACAAGCAGGTTAGATGAATCAGCACTCATTTTAGACCACCCTATGCTACACTTTGTGCATTTAAATAATTTGCAGGGAGTTTTAGAGACTGTGCCAAGCCAGCAAGTATGTACCCACTTTCATGCCCTTTTGGAAATTTTGGAAAGATCACTTTTCTTTCATGAATATTTTAGGTAAGAAAGGAATATTTATTATGTTATATCTCAGGTCTTTTCAATGGAGAAGAAAAGTATCAACCTACTTGTCCATATAGTAGTGTATGTATTTGCGTATGTATGTATAATGTGCTTGTACAAATGAGTTTGGCTACTTATTTTTTAAAATTTGAAGTCAAGATACCAAGATCATTCAAAACTTCATTTCTCTCCCTGCCTATTGCCTATCTTGCAGCATTTGGAATTCCCCATAAGAATTTACTTCAGATTTAAACCCTGTCTTTGCAAGTGTGTTATACCTAAACATGTAAAAATGTGAAGCAGCTACTTAAAAAATACTTACCGCTTTAGGATAATTAACATCACCCTGGAGTAGTTCATCATAGCTAATTCAGTGAGCCCTGCCTTACAGCTGCCACCAAGCAACAAGCAGTAGTTATAAAATGCTCACGTATCAGGATATTCCTTTAACACCTCATTTATTATTGTAACATGAAAAATGTCCCCTTCCATTTATTATGATATCACTGCATAAAGGGTCTTAGTCACAAAGAAATGATTTGTATAGGCACACATATAAAGGTGCAGTTTTCTTGTAAAACAGAGAGAATTTGTCTAATGAATTATCTCTGATGCAAATTAAATGGCTGTTTATTGAAAGGCTGGCTGAAGTTGAAGAAATAGAGTTGTATGCATAGGTAAAAGACAGCTTTGCTTAAATGAATAGCTAGAGGGTCATTGGTGTTCTTCTCTGTGCTTAATGCTTATTTTCTGTGAACAAACACAAGCAAAAAGCAGCTATAAACAGAGATGAGAAACACAGAAAAACAGACACCCAGGCATACACATGAGCGCAGGTTGACAGTTCATTGCCTTTATAAACATATGATGGACCCAGAGGCAAATCCAAAGCTGCCAACAAAACTACTAAATGAGTCTGCCAAAGAGCCAGATGCTGCAGCTGGAAAAGCATTTTCATTGTCTTAGCAGCTGCATACTGCGCTTCCTATCCCAAAAGGAGAGGAAGGAACTGGGAGTTTGGTTATCAACTAAATGGTACCCAGTTACAGTCCTCTGTGTGTATGCTTGTTGCGTGCATTTGTGTGTAATTATGACGACCACTATGTTTACAGGGGAGAGAGGTATAGTATTTTTTTATTTTCTAGTGACTTCTTAAAGGCCGATAACAGAATTGTTGGGTAGTTCATATTTTGGAAATTGAGTATTAAAAAAAGTATTTAAAAAATACTTTAGACATCTAGTTCTGATGTTCTGTTTTTTTAGCAGTTGTTGGCTGAGGGAAGAATGACAGACACTCACCTGAGTGCTTTTGAGCATCCTCACAAAGATATCCTCCTGTTCCACATCCCCATAACCCCTACCCCGTGCATGAGCGATTTTGATTCAGGAAAATTAATCTGAGTAGTCCAAGAGCTTTTCAAACACAGTTTAATGACTACCAGGCTCAGAATGGGTGTTATATTTAGAGCCCCAGAAAGCTCAGAAGGTAACGCTCTCACCTTCACTTGTGCAGGGCACTCTATGAGAGCAGGGATGACTGGGAGAGCCTGCATGGCAGACAGAGCATATGGCTTCACAGGGATGCAAGACCCAGCTTACCAACTGCTTGAGATAAAAAGCAAAAGGAAACTGAGTAAATCCATCTCTGCAATGTAGTCTGTTTTACCTAGAACGAGAGGGAGAAAGATGAGCAGAAACAGGGACGACCATCTCCCCCTCTTCTGGTGAAGCAGCCTATGGTCTGCACTGCCGTGCTGCTCAGACTAGCTCGAGTGCGGGTTGTGCACCCGCTCCTAGCAGGAGGTGATATATATTTGAATTTACAGTGACTTGAAAGACAGATGTGTGCAATTTATAGAACTGCACGCAATTATATTTATAGTCTTTTGGGAAACATGGTAGCCAAAGTGGTGTTTCCATTCTTGTTCTGAGAAGCTGAACAGATTTCTGCTCTGAACTAATGAAGAGTTCTTTGTATAACATTAGAGATTGGAAAAGTATGTGCTAAAGCCTTGTTGGCTAGAAAATTACTTTTTTTTATCATTATAATGACCTGTCATACTATTAAAGGTTTTCTTCCCTCAAAAAAAGTTCATCAGTCCTGTAAAGGAAGGGACTAAAAGAGAAAATCAATTGAAATCATTATTTCACAGGCCAGATATAATTTTAAATCTTACCCTTTAAGTGGCTGTATATCATTACATACTATTTGTATTATAGAAGTTATTAAAAAATATTAAAAATCTCAACCAATGAACTAATACTAATTGTAGATCTTAGTTGGTGGACAGTGCAGATAGTGCCTATGTGTACATATATATATATTCAACTGCTTTGGAGGCAGTAGAATTGTGCGTATATTTGCAATATTGAAATATTGAATGTGAAATAATGTGGCATACATCAGCTTTCAAATTTGTCTTGAGGAACAGAGAGGAACCAAACTGTCTGCAAAAGAATAATTATTCATTTTCCTGCTCTTAGTTTTTACTGGAAAATGATAATGTTCAATATACAGCATAAGGAGGATAAAAAGTTTTCTCTTTAAAATAATGGCTCACAGAGAATATAAGTTCCACCATCTTTAGAGACAGCAAATTTCTAATGGAATATTCATGATCAGGTAAGAGATTTTCATTGAGAAAATATTGTTTTCATCCTTTTGCGAGACAATCCTGCTTTCTTCTTTTTCCTTTTTTTTTTTTTTCCCCTTCTAGCTTTAGTGGCTATTTCATTTAGTTACTCCTAAGTCGGACATGGGTCACAACAGTGGGGGCATAGAAGTGATGGAATTGCAGGCAGAGCTGGGATAAAAGTGAAAGAAAAAAGCGAAGGCGATGTCCTACAGAGGAAGTTGCAAGCTAGATAAAGAACTTTTGTTCAGCATTTGGTGGAATAGTTGTGTCTCCCAGTAGACTGAGCAGGCTGGCTGATACATCCAGAGGGGACGGGTGTCAGGCTGGTGCAGGTGTCAGTGGTTGCCAGTGAGTGATTGCACCATCAGCCTCCTACCGTGATCCATCATGCGGGCCCAGCCGGTGAAGAATCACAGCCTCAGCAAGGTGCTGAGCCCAGCAACATATCATTAAACAAGGTTACCACCGGCAGATTTGTTCCCATGATCAATCTGGTCAATAACTGTTCCACCTCGCTGTACATTTTCCCCCCTTAAAACATAAACAAGTATTATGAAAGTGGTGGCAAAACAATGTAAAGCTTTAAGAAGACTTCATTTCTCCAATGGCAAGCTGCAGGTTTCTCGTAAATCCCTTCTAAATCATAAAATATAACCCTTCCTACAGAAACTAATCCTCTGAGCTAATTTATATTTTATTGTTAGAAGATTTTTATTTCTGACTCATTTTCTGCATGGATTTTTTTTTCTTTCTAATTTTTCACCCCAAACACGGATTTCTAATATGTATTAGGATGTGGAGTGCTGTGTGATACCTTTGTCGGTGTAGAATCATCCACAAGCAATCTCCCAGAAGACAGAAATAAAACACATCTATTATTACTTTGTTTTCATTCTAGTCTCTTGTATTAACCCTCTGTCAGATCCGTACAGACCTTCTCCCACCCAGGCTCACCCAGCATCCTTGCAATGTGCACACACATCCCCAATTACAAAGATCCCTATGTTCGTATTCACCTGAAATACGGTCACGGGGCTGTACATCATTTCTGCTGCAGTGGTGGGTCACAAACTCCTGGGCAGTAACTGGGGGATCCTGGAGTGCCCCAGCAGACAGCAGCTCACCAAGAGAGCTATTAATACAGTCTTTTTGTAATGCTTAAATATTTGTGATATAAGAGCTGAGGGCCAAGTCAGAGAGTTTTATAAACTCATAGGCAGACATGAATAAGCTGAATTTCTCCACGGCAGGCTGCTGGGCTTTGGAAAACAAGTAGAGGAGGCTATGGGAAAAAATAGATCTGCCATTCCTCCATCATCTCTTTTACTAACAGAGAAAGAACGTGCTGACAAGAAATACAGACATAGGAAGGGGTCGAGAAAAGAATATAAGTCTATGGTAAACAGGAGAGTAAACTGTGAGACTGTGTCCTGTCTCTTTGGTAGCCACGACAGTGACCCCATAACAAGTAATCCTCCTACTAACTGCAGCCTGCAGAACTGTGTACACCCCTGTCTAAGAACTGGTTGTTATATCTTAGTCTGATCGAAGGTAGATCACAGGTGTCATCAGTAAAGTTTGCTGTGCTCAGAAAGAAATGTAAACCAAGTCTCTGTCCCATACAAATACAGAAAGTAGTGGTTTTCATGCTAACATTTAGTGGAGTCTGACTGTACAAGGATCATTTTTCCTTTTGGTTGTTGCTAGGTGTATTGAAAAGCTCAGCTGAAATGCTGCCTCTGGAAGAGTTTTGCAGCTTTCTGCAGAAGAAAAAGAAATCTCATAGTTTTAACCACAAATGTGATTTTTAAAGCAGTTTACTTAAGTGAGTACAGAAGTCTGGATGAACACTTACTTATATTGACTGCCCTGTGTTCTTTTTACCACCTTCCAATCTAAAGGAATAAGAAGCCCAAACAAACTTCTGCTGAACTAAAAATAATTCTGAGATGGCTGATTCATGTGGTTTGACTAAGTAAGTTTTAAAGTGGTCCCATGTAGACAGGCTGACCATGCCTGTGAATGAATGGCTGTTGCTAAACCTGCTTGACCTTCCCATCAACAAGGGTGAGACTGAGAGCTCAGGGGAAATGTGACATGTGGTGCTCTCCTCTCCTTTGTACTTCAGGTCAAAAATTGCCTTGGGGACAATGTCAGCACCTACAGCCAGACCCGTAGTTCCCTCAGCCTCCACACAGTTAACGCTCTGTTGCCACTTCAGTAGCTCCTCAGCGTTACAGTAACTCAGTTTCAAAATTGATGCTTTCCCAGGTACCAAAAATTAATGCTCTTGTACAGGTTCCCAGATATCTCAGTCTTGCTATATAACTGTAGCTCAGAGCCTGCATCATATTGTTATGCTTGTAAGAACAAATACTTCCTATGGGCAAAAAGGATATGTAAAGCCAAGTTTTTTATTGTTAGCATAATTGAAATTTTAGCAATCTGATCAAAATATTGTTGTTAATATATTAGTCCACATTCATTCCTAGAGAAGAAGAAAAAGAGAGGAAAGGAAAGGAAAGGAAAGGAAAGGAAAGGAAAGGAAAGGAAAGGAAAGGAAAGGAAAGGAAAGGAAAGGAAAGGAAAGGAAAGGNAAGGAAGGAAGGAAGGAAGGAAGGAAGGAAGGAAGGAAGGAAAGTGGAAAGAGAGGGCGACAAAGAAGGAAGGATGAAAGAGAGGGAGCAAGGGAGGAAGGGAATACTACTATGCAGAAAAATTATCCATAATACAGTTAAATTGTTGTGCACATTTCCTAGTTTCTATCAATTTTCCTGGTGCTATGTTCACCCATTCATTGCTCCTTTGGGTTCTAAGGACAATGGCTTTAGCCTGGTGTGTGCAGGGGTGTGGCGAGTCACCAACATCATGAGTCCTTCCTGGAGAGAAGCAAAGTGTTAGTTGACAGTTTCTTCTTCCTCACTCAAGGATCCACTTGGGGCCATGTTTAAATGTTTGCTAGAATGCTTTTACACCTTGAGCTGAAAGTCTACATTACATATGACTTTACTATCTATGGCGCCTTTTATGTTGGTTAGATACTATTCCTTTCTCTTTGGTACCCCTGAAACACATTCTGCACATCTCTAGTTCTATATTTCTGTGAGTGACGGTTGGTGACAGAACAGTTGTTCATAGCCTTGGGGTCTCCAGTGTCAAACTTGTACCACATATCTTATCATTCCACACCTTCATTGTCTTCACAGCATCTTGTGCCCCCGACCCGTCAAGGCCTCTCTCCTGGCACACCGGACCTGTGTTTCTCTACACTTCTTCATTGTGTTAGAATCCAAAGTATCTCATCCTGCACAGAAAAATTATTTGTTAGTTTTGACTAATGGTTAAACTAATGGTTGTATTATCCAAAGATAAGCCATAGTCAGTTGGTCACTTGACATTCACTTTTACAGCTAAATCAAGAATAAACAAAGACCCATGCAAGTAAAAAAAATTGCAGACAAAGTAAGTCTGAGAAGCCTCAGTCTTGAGGTCTTGCATAGTTTTTACAAAGCCCATGGCTGGTATTAAAGGTGCCAACACTGTATTACAAGGCTAGCATCTTCTGCTAAGATGCATGAAGCAGGCATCTTCTTACTTTCCTTCACGACCTGATGGAGTATATCCAAATTCTGAAGATACTAGTTATTGGTCATTTGAGAAGAGCTCTATGCAAAAGGCAGCAGAAGTCACGGAATAAAGTTTTGGCCCTGGGAAATCAGTGGAGATCACCATAGATTACAGGGAGATCATGATTTTGAGCCTGCCTCCCTTTAAGGATTCAATTGTATTTAGACTTTATCCTGGATGTTACTTAATTTACTAATCCCTACCCAAAATCTTAGATAAATTTCCAGTCATACTGTAATAATTTTAGGTGACTGAAAACACAGATATGTCTCCAAATTTAGTCTGGCAGAACAATTATGAGATACTAACTGTTTTCTAGGCTAGTTCTTAGCTGATGTCCCATTGAAGTATCTGTGAATCTTCTGTGTTTCTGGTCAAGCAGAACCAGCATTAGAACTTTTCCCATATCTCCTACTGCTTTCTTTGGTCCTGAAGTTTATGAAAGTGACAAGTAGTTTGGGAATGTAATGGCAATGTTTATGTTATTTTGGTTTCAGAGGTTTGGGACATTTCTTTTTGGAGTTCACTTCCTAACATCAAAAGACATTTCACAGTATTTGATATTTTACAGTAAGTTAGATTACTTTTAAACTGTTACTTTAGGTTACAGTTTAAAAGTGGATCATTTACTGCCAGCACTCATGCATTTGAGAGGAGCTTTTATATTATCATATTATGGAAATAAATTCACAGTGATAGAGGACTAATCAGTTGTGGGTTTTTTTTCCATGTTTGTTTGCTTGCTTTTTCATTTGCTTGCTTATTTGTTTCACCTGCAGTGAATTCAGCTGTGGTAATCATTCCTGGTAAAGCTGGTATCAAGACCTCATCCACACAATCTGCCAATAATGGACTTCTAGCCAGTATTGATATATGCACTAGAGAATTGATTGCCTGCCTGGGTAGATAAGAACATGTATTGTTCTTCAGTGGGTGTAGTGCATTACTCTTTCCTGGCTAATGTGATCTCAGAATCCTTCTCAATAACACAATTCCACCAATCAAACCAGATGACAAAATATAAATTTTATGGAGTTGTAGTCCTCAATTCATAATCCTTTGTAAACGACAAATACAGATGAGTGAAGTTCCCCATAATGAAAAAAGCATAAAATTCTACAGTCAGCCATGGTTCTCTTTTTGATGCATTTCTTATGTTCATTCTTTTAGTTTTTCTACAGATTTAATTTCCTTTTTCTGTCAGTAATCCTGTGATTTTAGATCTAATTTTTCTGTTAGTTAGTAAAAAGTTCCAAAACTACTGAAGCTATCTAATGTAGTTAACACCTGGATGAGTTATGGCTTCAATACTGCATTGATTGTGTCTTCCTAGTAGTCACGAGTGGTTCTTACGGTACAGGAATATCAAAGATTGAAAGGAAGCCTGTTAAGAAATAGCCAATAATCTTGTAAAAGTATTTAAAGAATAAATTATGTTTACCCACATATTGTTACAAGCATTTTTTCTTTGTTAGTAGAGCTGAAGAGCATCAGAATTTTTTATTAAAATTTTTTTCTTATCATAGTTGTACGTACATTGCCTCACTATAAAATTATTTCTACCTCTGCTTTCATAAGATTGGCGTCTATTTGCGTCCAGATTCCAAAATGTTATTACACCTTCAATGCCACAAAAATAGTGAACTTCTTTATCCCAACCACTTGAACTTTATTCAAGATCAACCTAAAAATTAGTTTTCATATACTCAGAACAGTATTACTGCAATCCTAAATGCCCCAGACTTTGGTCATACGCAGCCCACAAATCATAGAATCATCAAATC
>VZTM01030214.1:1481-41936 GCA_013400555.1 Jacana jacana
TTTTTTTTTTCTTTCCCTTCTTCCCCTCTTTCTTTCTTCCTCTCCCACCATCTCTCACTTAGGCCAGCAGTCATCACCGAATTTGGGTCCAACTTTCTGATGCTGTGTTAGGCGATGCTGCCGGGGCTGAGCCCGGGGCTGAGCTCCGTGGTGCCTCCCAGCTTCTCCCTGGCCGCAGCAGGCCGGCAGTGGTGCAGGGCAGGGAAAGGACACAAAGGAAAAGGACGGTCCAAAAGGCGAGCTCGTTATTAATACAGCCCTGCTTGTAAATGAAAAATGTAACCCTTGTTAATTAATGCTGTTTACATGGGGTACAAGAAACTTAAGAAATGTTTCTACAAAGGGGAAGGAACTGTTTACAAAACTCTTTCAAAAGTGTGACATATTGCTGCAGTTCCAGCACTAAAAAGCCAAACACACTTACACGCCTTTGAAGTTGGCTGGCTGAGGCAACATTATTTGACTCGGGCTCAGATATTTCTTGTGGGTATAACTAATGGCTTTTACCTAGTTAGTGGGCTGGGAGGGGCGAGGGCCTGGGCGCCGTGGCCATTGGGTCCCTCTGGAGAGCTGGGGCTGGCTCCCTGCCAGCTCTGTACAATGTCAACATTGAATATTTGAATTCCCAGACTCTATTTAACAACTTTCTAAATAAATAAACTCATTGTGTGTCTGTGTTTAAAATTATTTCACCTCTTTCATGAAAGCTACAGCATCTTATTACACTGGCCTCTCAGGCTGCTTTTCTCCCTTTTCTTTCCAAACAAACACAAATGCATGTTGGGTTTTTTTATTTTAGTTTTTTTTTTTTAAACTGCCTCGTATCTCTCCCACTCTCACTTTCTGTCTCCCTTCGCGTGAAGCACAAATGGAAGCTGCTGGGACACCCCACGGTGTCCTTAGCGGGGCAGCTCTGTGTGTGATGCTATCTAATCCTAACTAAAACCCAAGCCAGGTTCACCAAGTCGGTTAAATATTAATCATTTCTAAAAGGAGGCCCATGTGAGTGCCATTGCTGCAGCAGTGCCCTCTACATACTCAATCATTTTGGCTGCTGTACCATAGGCGGGCTCCAGGGACAGCTTTCATTGTTGTTGCCATAAATGGCTATTAGTGTTCATATTCACCTATTCACCTAGTTATTTAAGTGCATGTAAGTGTGCATGTGTCTGTGTTTACTGTAGATGTGTGCATACCCGTGTGTTCATAACATACATTTCTGTTTATGCCACGGGTATATATATGTGTCTGTACATATATGTATAAAATACCTAATATATATATGTGTGCACATAGAGAAAGAAAAGCAGGTAATACAGGAAATTAATTGATTATCTGCAATTGCAATTGATGTATATACTGGTTTAGAGAGGGACTGTGGAATGTATAGGCTCCTGGGGTGCTTGCAGCCTGTGTGCCTATGTCTGTACATCCACACAGCCTTTGAAGTGTTGTGGATGCCCTATAGGGAACACAGACAGAGTTGATCTACAAGACCCCATATATTGTTCCTTGGGACGCTTCCCACATGCATCATTTGTGTATTTCTATTGGGGATATTAATTGTAAAATATTTACTGGCTTGACATGTAAGTAAAGGTGTCCGGACAGAGAAGGGATTTCTGGCTGTCCTGGGGAGCACAGTTCCCCGAGGAAGGCATCTAAGTTGCTGAAGAAGAAAGTGGAGGGAATTTTCTGTCCAGATAGGTACATGGTGTGGGAGGATAGAGGAAAGTATCAGGGGTTGCTCCATCCCACCAGAGGGTGAGCGAGGAAAGGGCTGTGAGGGAGCAGTTGGAATTTTATAAATCTCAGCTGGTGAAGCTTTGTCCACAGAAATTGCCGTGCTTTGCTGTAAACCACCTTCTAAACAGACCTACTCTACCTTTGGAAGGACTTGTTCAGACACTTAGACTTCCGACTAAGAATTTATTATATTTGTTTATTTAGAATTTAACTAGCTTTGCTGTCATTTTTTGGAGGAACTCAAGTACTCTTTTGCCATAATTTTATACAATCACTTTTACAACTTTTCAGTTTAGTTAGGCAAGGAGTGGCGTATGAAAGAGATTTAATCCCACATGATTTTCAAACTAGGAGATATGAGAGTCACATTATTCAGTAGTCAGAGATACAACTGGACAAACGCAGGTTAGAAATACAGTTTATATTTTAAGTAATGAAGGTATTTAACCAGTAAAACAATATACTGAGAGCTGGGTGGATTTCAACATCACTGGAATTCCTTTGTCTTAATTAAGGTTGGCTGTTTTTCTAAAAAGATATGAGCTAATCCAAACAGGAATTAATTTAGGGAATTCCTGTAGCCTGTGTTATACAGGGGGGCAGACCAGACCACTCTTCCTGGTTTTATAATCTATGCACGTAGTTAAAGCAGTGCCGTTTCATATGGAGACCTAGACTCAAGGCTGGGATCACAGGAATGCACTTAAAAAATTAAATGGCCATTAAAAAAAACCCTGGGTTCAGCTCAGACGACGCAGAACCGATGTCTGGCTCCACGTCTTTTCCATCAATACCCCTGTTTACCTGTACTGCCAGCGTCCCCGGAGCCGTGTGGGACTCAGGGGTGCCCCATCCCCGAGTTTCAGAGCAAAGGCTCCCAGGTGGGTTCCGCAAGGATGGGGAACAGGGATAGTGTGTACAGCCTGGGGTGAGGATATAGAGAAGGGGGTCTGGGGTCACAGACCTTCGATTACTGCTCTGCGATGGCTTTCCAGTGGGCTCCTGCCACGTTCACATGCAATTGGTTACTGCTGCAGTGCTTAATACCCAGTCCAGGAACCAGAGAAGACCAGTATAGATCACGATATGGACCAATAAGCATCAGAAAGTACCTCCAGTGCCCCCTTTGCTGCAGGGGCTGCGTGAGGGGAGGTGTTTGCAGACAGATAAACTCAGTTAAGGAACAGCAAGGTTGGGAAAGAGAAAGGTGTAAAGGAGAAGCCAAGGAGAAGTGGAGGTTGTTATGCCCAGGACTCTGTCTCTTTCCATTGCCATTTTAAATTAAAAAAAATAAAATAATAAAAAAATTGCTCAGGGTATAAACAAACCCTGCCTGATCATTCATTGACTTTATGCTCCCTCCCCTTTTGTTTGCATTTCTAGGCTATAGCGAGGCATTGCCTTCTCCAGCGCTGCTGGAAGAAAAGGCAGCCACAGAGCTGTGTGGGAGGAGGGAAGCTTGTCTGCAATGAATATTGTATTTGGTGCTAAATATGTAACAAAGAGAAAGAAATGTGAGCTAATCCAGCAATAGGAGCTAGGAAGTGAAATACAATTCATTTTATTTCAGGGTTTAATATTGTGGTCTGTTTCAGTGAAGCATTATCTTTTAAACTAGGATATATGCAACGACATAAAACCCCACTACCTTAAGGGAATGTCAAAGCTTGATCTACAAAATAAAGGAAATTCAAAGTTAAGGCTGAAATGTACCACATGGCCTCCAAGTCCCAGAAACAACAGGAGGCGAGGAAGTAGCTGAAGGTATGGGCTGTGCTTTAAAACGAATCCAGCAACAGCCAAGCTGCCAGTGCTCACTGCAGATACACAGCACGGCTGGAGCGGGGATTGCTACTGACGGGAGAGAAGCTGCTCAACAAGATCTGTGACCATCTCAACTCTTTTTGGAAAGCTTGACTCATCAGTGATGAGCACAGGAGTTTGTTGGTAGATGGATTGCAGGTCTGGGCCTAATTTATACAATAAAAACGCTCCGTCCCCTTTGGCACCAACAGCTTTTGTTTAGAAAATCTTAGATTGGAGCAAAATTTTGGTTCAGAAAAGAGATATACCCAAGTTACTGCTTTATTCCTTTCCTGAAGAATTGCTTCTATGTCTGAATGGGTGCACTACTTTTTAGCCCTGTTTAAATTCTAAACTAAATTTAAATTGCCTGTAAAACAATCTGCAGAATGGAAACTGCCCCACAACCATAGCCCTTGCTCCCTGACCCAAACCCATATTCCATTGCAAAGCAGTGCGCTGCTCTGTTTCGTGATTACAGTAAGTTAGAAACCAGAAGAGCAAGACATGTATGAATAGGTTATTTTTGGCAATTGCATCACCAATTATGTATAAAATTTCAAAAAATATGAGTTCTGCCAGTTTGATCTCTGAGAGGGCTACAGAAAATGAAAGCTTTGAGACTCTTGTAACACCATACTATTTTGTCTATTAGATATCATTAGATTACCAGAATACTGAGACCTTCGTATCAACCAATCTAACAAAAATTTCCCAGGTGGCTTAAATTAAAAAAATTAGCCATAAATATATTTTGTATAATGCAATTTATTACGGATGTTTATTGTGTGCAGTGGGAAAACATTTGGTTTCGGATGATCTTACTGTATAACATGTGCCCTACTGAAACTGTTTACTCTGTGGCAGCCTGCAAAGGCCCCAGACTAATTCTGACACCGTCCGGGCTACATGCTCTGGAAGCCACAAGAAGGCAGAGCCCTTCTCCTGGAAAGCCAAAGAGGCGACAGCGTCTTGTATGGCACACGTGCAACAAAACAACTTGGCGGTGGGGGAAGCACTGATTCGTAGGAAAAATTGGAGGGTGTTCCAGGGTAACGTTGTTTAGCAGGGAAAATGGGATTAAAATGATACCAGCTCCCAGCAGGTCCTGTTACAACGGGTTAGAAGGCTCACCTGTGTCCAAGGGATGTTTTGCCTCCCACATCCCGTGTTTTATCGAACCGTGACTCCAGATTTGCCTTTCCACAACGGAGAGCAGGGACTAACCTAACCCTATGGACCTAGGGGTCCTGTGATGGACACATCATCCCTTCCACTGGGATGCTGCAACAGGGAGCTGATGGCTTCAGAAGAATAACCTTTCCTGCCCTCTCTCCTGCTCTTTTGCACAAAGTCCACATACTGGCAAGGGCAAAATCATTCCTCAGTTTAAAAATAAAACCACCTCAAAACCTCCCCCCCGCCCTGCTGTCAAGCTCCTTCACACATGTATTAACACCAAACTGGCAAAGCCAATGGAAAAGGATTTTGCATTTTGGCAGCAGAGCTGGCTCAGCGCTCGCCACGGGCCTGATCCCAAACCCACTGGAGCTGAAGGAGTTCGTACCGATTTCAACGGGCTTTGGATCGGATCTGGCCGGGAGGAATCTGCTTCCCTGCATCCTCTGGGGGCAGGAGTGGGGGGTGTTCTATCGGCAGCGTTTGCTCTGCGGTGAGCCCCAATAGGCGATGCTGTAATAGATACCTGGATTTACATCAGTGTAAGTGAATTAGGTTGGCCCTATAATCTGGCCTCATTTAAGAGTCATTTTAGCCATTACGATGAAATATGAACGCCGCTGATGGGGGGACTGCGGTGACTTCTCATACTTGTTTCCCAGTGTGCCCCATCCATTCCCCATGCTCTCTATCTCTCCCATGGGTCGAGGGCAGCTGGGGGCTGTGGTGGGTGCTTGAGGGTGTGTGGGAGGGGTCCAGCACCCCTGGCAGGGTTCTGTGTCCCAAGGCCTGCAGTTCTCCAAACAGCCCGAATTTGTACCTTGTAAGCAAATAGCTTTGCTGTTGGAAGTGCCTGGTGGCTCTAGTAAGTGCTCTGTTTAGTGCCTCCTGATTTCATCTCAGACAAACAGAAGGTGTGTGAGAGGCAAGCACCGACTGCTGGCAAAAAATCACCCCAAACACGTCTGAAACGTGGCTTGAGTCACCGGTAGTGCTCATATTTTTGATTTAAAAACTATTTAACATTTCCAACGCTTGACAGAAATGATTAAGCTTTCCCTCTTGAAAACTCTTTGTTTTGATGTGAACTTACTGTGGCACGTTTTATTTACTTGCACCTTAGTGAGGAATCAAGCAATGCTTTCTGTGCGTTTTTATCTCCCCCATTCTCTTTGTGGCGCCGTATAAAGGGAGAAAAGGAAACATGTTGTTTGAAAGAATTTTGAAGTGGTGTTTCTATTTTACTTTTTTTAGGCTCTTGATGTATTTTTGGCTGCAGGGACTGGCATGGAGTATTGGTCTAAGAATACACAACATGGAAAAGCAAAGGGCTATCAGCTGTGTCCGAGTTAACAGCAATGCTTTCTACTTTTGCTCTTTCATTGTTACTGTCTCATGAAAATGAGAATTCACAGTAATAAGCAAAGACTTGTTAACTGTGAGAGGTAAACAGTATTAGATGTTTGCCCCTATCCTTTCAGTTCATATAGTAAGCAATGTACTCACTGTCTGCCTGCATAAGTTTATCAAGTATTAATGCTCTGCCTGAATAATTACTATCCAGGAGCACTAATTACTATCCAGGAGCTTGTGGTAGATGGCTGGGCAGAAGATACCAGATAAAGCCAAGGTACCTGAGTAATGAGGAAATGGTGCAGTGTCACTCCAGACAGTGTAAGTCAGAGCGATCACAAAATCACAGAAAGATACGGGGTTGGAAGTGACCTCTGGAGATCATCTAGTCCAATGTCCCTGCCAAAGTAGGTCCACTTAGAGCAGGCTGCATGGAAAAGAGGGAAAAGATGGAAAAGATCTGATGGAATAAAACTGTGCAGTGTCTTTACTATCAGTGACCAGGCTCAGAATGAGAGAAATGGTGAGATTATCTGTACTGCACCAATGACCCAAGTGAAAACCGCACCAAGACTAAACCAGAAGGGATGGCACAGTTAGACATGGGATGGGATGCAGCAGAGCTTCCCAACCAGTGCTTTCACCATGTACCATGCTGAAGGATCAGCCATGGACCAAATCCAGAAGATTTATTCCAACCTGACATTATTATTTATTATGACTTGAATTAAAGCAGCGAGCGCAGAACCCAGCCAGGACTGGATGGCTGTTGTGTTGAGCTCTGTGCAAACCTGGGCAGCCCGTGCAGAGCTTAGGCCCTAGGCAATACGGATTAAACTTCGGGTCTGCTGCCCTACGTCTGTAATTACAGCATCGTTGGAGGCAGTAATAAAATCCCAAGGAGAAATGGATGCTTTGAGGAAAATCCACAGAGTTGGGACCATGGAGTGCTAGGCTTTCTGCTTGCACATGGGTGGATGTGCTTCAGCTTTAGTCCCCTCAGACCTCTTCCTCTGCCAGCAAATAGACTCCCCCTCCAGCCTCACTCCATTTTAGACGACCTTATTATTTTTGGCCGTGTCCATAACCTTGGGTGATCAAGCCACATTAAGCTATGAGTATTCTTGCAGCATCACCCATTTGCTTTCAAAGAAAACAGCTCTGAGATTGGCTGGGAAGGAAGAGGGCAATACCGGCAGATAATCCAGCCCTATAAAATCCCCAGGCTGTGGTTCCAGCCCGCTTTCCGCCCGGGCGCTGCAAGAGGGGCGCGAGCAGTGTGGCTGGCAAGTGTCAGCAACCAAAAGGTCCCCCAAGCCTATAAGGTTTATTAAGGTTCTTTTTAAGTCTGTGCCAATAAAAAGGGTCCATGCAACCTCTGAGTGAGGCTTCATAAGCTCAGTTTTATGTTCAGATAATTTGGAGCCAAACCATCACGGAGTTCACGTAGAGAAATACCCCATGGAGCATCATGGACTGCGAGGAAAATATATTAAGGAAAGAGAAGACTGATAATTTTATGACTTTCCTTGAAGTTTAGCAGTAAAATGGGCTTTATTTAGCAATTACCTAACTTCTGATTGGAATTTTGTTGCCCGTGCAACGGCTTTAGGTAATATTTTGTAAATAATGAGAAATGTCAGAACTCAAGGTGCTACGGTGTGTGCAGCACATGGACCTGCTGGGGGAAGCGGTGCTGTGCACCCCTGGTTCCCAAAATGTTTGATTTTTGGATCAGACCATTGGGCAGGACAGGGCAGCGGCACCCAGCTCTGCTGGGAAGAGCTGTACGTTGAGCCCAGCGTGGCTGGGTAGCTCCTGGAACAAAAAGTCCTTTTAAAGCCAACTGAATTGTCTGACCCAGGTCCGGGGATGAGCAACACAGATTTCTAATTTGAATTACCTGATCAATGAGCCCCGATTTTTACAGATGAGGAAGATCATCACAATCTCAAGGCTCACCTTCCCAGACAGAGGGTATTAAAATCACTTGTCCCTTGGCCTTTTGGCCAAACTGTGTGTAAATCTAGATCCAGAATTCCTTCGATGGGATTTACAAGATAAAGCTCTGCTATATTTGCTCCTCACACAAATACTTACTTTACACTCAGCATGGTTTATCTTTTAAAAATCTATTTTACAATGTGATGATTCACACCCAAGCCTCTTTAGGAAGTCATTTATAGAAGGAAAATTAAATGTGGCTGGGCATCAGAGGGAGTACTGCTGATACATGCAACAACTCAAAATGTTGAGGGAAGTGATTATGGCTACGGGAGAAGATGCCATCCTGACCTTGGCGGTTTGTTTATTAGACACTAAATCACAGACATTTCTTCTTCCAGTTATAACTGGTCTGAGGACTCAGATATAACCTTAAAAGCCCTTTCTGGGGTTTTAAACAGAATTTGGACCTCATCAGCGCTCAGTACTATTTATGTAGCTTGAATGATAAAAAGGGAATGCAGAGACCACTGTGGGAAAGGAAAAAAAAAAAGAAGAAACTAGGGAAAAAAAGAGGAATGCTCAGTCTGATGGTATTTTCTTTTCAAAAGGTTGCCCCTCCTGGTGCCACAGAGAGGAGAGAATGAGAAAATAGTTGATGTCTGTTTACCCACTTGGTTTATGCACCTTGTGTATATGACAGCCAGCATCCACCAAACCCGTCCTGCCAGCCTGCTGCGTTTCACTGGAAGGAAAGGGTTATCTCTCACTGTCAGCAGCAAAAGGAGCACTGGAAATAAGATGGAAGTGACCAGAGAGTAGGCAGGGATGGGATATTAGGGATGGTGGTGGGGAGAGGACCGGAAGATGGGACGTGTCTGATGGATTGCTGTCAGACCCCTGAGCAGAAAGAGGCAAACAAATCTGCTCCACTGGCACCTTTCTGCACAGGAATATTAAAATAATTCAGGACATCTGATTTAAGAGATAATAAGTGTTTTTCAAATAATAAATAGGCCCTGAATATGCTGTTCTCCATGACTTCCTTTCCCCAGTGCTATTCCAGTTTTATATATATATATATTTATATATATATATGTATGAGCTCAGCAAGCCAACATGGCTAATTCACCTCCGGGCATCCTGACCTCCTGCTTAGTCTCTTGTTTCAGAAGCTCGGTGTGAACCAAGGTGCTGGGCTCGCTCTTCAGGTCCACGTATTTCCTCTGGGTTCCTGCTCTGCAGGAATAGCTGCGCTCTGCGGGTCGGTGAAGATCCAGCTGAAGCTTGCGAGGGCTGGAGGGAGCAGTGTTTCTTTAGGCTCCCTGCCTGTGGAGTGACATATCAGAAGTAATAAGTCTGAGCCTGAGCTGATGTCTAACAGCATCGGAGAGTGGGCTGGAAGGCTGAACTTCTGCAAAAATGAAAGCAAGGAATTTAACAGCAGTAAAAAAGAGGTTAAGGAAAGAACAAAAAGGAAAGGAAATAAAAGTGATATGAATGGCTAGAAAAACAGCTCTATCCAAATATTAACCTCTGCTGCTGTATTCTGAGACTAGACTGAAGTAGATGGTGAATACACATTAAGTTGGAAGAAAGCACTTAATTTCAGAAATTGTCTGGATCATCTTCATGCAGAAATATTTTAGCAAAAGACACTTTTTGTGTGTTCGAACCTGCCAATAGCTTGAAGACATATTCTGCAGGAGGCTCGCAAAAGAAAGTATGCTTTACTGGTGGGGTTTTCAGCCAAACTCACTCTTGGAGTTTTTTATCACTTTCTTCTCCAAGATACTTTTCCCCCAACCATCAGAGCAGCAGAAGCAGACAGACCTTTCCCTGGCTGATCAGATGTGGCCTGCCCAGCCATACCTCCCATCGGCCGCAAGAACCACACAGATAGCACCGTCTCAGAGGTTTTTTTATCCCCCTTAGTACGCTGAATTAACAGCCCCAAAGGACACAGAGCTGAACTGGTGTAAAACCAGTGCAAGAGCAGAACCCGCTTTGGCAGGGGGTAGACTCGATGAGGCTCTGCTGGCTGTTCGCCCTGGGATCCATCCAGGGTGGGGAGAAAGCAGATACAGGGCAATCTTCACTCTGTCAAGGTCTTCTCCAGCCTCTAAGGCTTAGAAGTGGAAAATACTTACAGTTCTTTAAAATAAGGATTTTTATCTCCCTTTTGGACTTCTGGATGTTCCTGGGGATTGAGTTCTTCCACAAGTATCATTTGTTTCAGAGCATAAGATCATGGTGAGACAGCCTGGGCTTTAATTTCTGGGAATATCTTTATAGGCTTGTTTTCATGGCTGTATAACAACATTATTTTGTCTATCCATCTCTCATTCCACTTCCTGATATACAGAATTATCGAGGCTGCCCATCAGTCACTCTGGTGCTTTCTAGCCCTCAGTGCCATTATCAGTTTTTAGGATATCTTTGTGGCTCTTAAAAAAATTGTATGAAGTCTTTAAAAAACTCTGATGAGATGTGCAACACCAGCTGAAGAGAAGCAAAAGATTAAACTTCAGCTATATCATTACTGGCTTCCTGAGTGCTTAAGTGAGGAAAGGCTGTTCACTAAGTTGTGAGCTTCTTTTTAAAGGGGGGGAAACAGTGTGGAAGAGCAGGACATCTGCTTTTATAATTATGCACTAATGAGCTGGGACTGTGCACCACCTTTCAACTAGGTAGGCTGATGAGCTGACTTTTTCACGTGGTTGCATCAAGATTTCTCAGGTTTTCAGAGGTTCTCCCAGTACGTTCGTGCACCTCACATGGACTGAGATGATGGGCTGTAGGGGTGGTGGGTGGCACAGGAGTGAAAATCACTCAGTATAAAGCAAAAAGAAAAAGAGATGGTGGGAGTGTGTTCTGCCTCTCTTGAGTTTCATCTCCATGCAGCTGGGTGGGGACCTGCTCAGCTGCACCACATCAAGGTGAAATTGGGCCCTCTATTTTAGGCTGTTTTGCAAGACAATTAGTGTATTTGGAGGTTGACTCTATGTTGGGTAGGAGATGTGTTGCTTTCTGTTGAGTTTCCTGCTGTTTGTCCTGCAGGGAAGCATTGCTGGTGTTTTACACCCTACTCCAGGTGAGGCTATATGTTTGTGGAGCCACTGTCCCAGGTATAGATCCAGGTGGTGGGTTGGGGCTAGGGGGTGTTTTACCTTTTGGGCTTGGGCACGGTGCAAGGCTGCCTCAGTTTCCCCCAGTGTTGGCTGCAGTTGAAGCTGGGGGTGTTACCTTTCCTTTAGTGTAATTACATACACACTTTGGTGTAATTACAGCAGTGTCAAGGTATCAACATAGTGCTATTCCTCCTGGAATTTGGGCAGAGGCCACAAGAAATTATCTGATACTTTCTTTCTGATTTTCTTTATTTCTTCAAAGTTCTCATGTACTTGGTGCTGTGTCTGCTGGCTCTGGGTTTTCTCAGTGTTGGTTACAAAATCCCAGAGCAATAGGAGGAAAGCTATTTTTTTCCTCCCCCGTGTGCTTTTCCAATGATATTGGAGATTAGCTCAGGGGAGCAGCAAACCCCTCTGTGCTCAGCAGTCTTCCCACCCACAGCTAAAATGCTATGGGAATAGCTGTTGGATGCCACATCTTGTTTTGCTTTCTGTTGCTGCCTTGGGTGCCAGTGCCTCCATTTCTTTCTTTGCTCTGCCAGCTTCCTGGCTCTGCCATGTTCTGTGTGCTTCCCTTAACGTATAGAAATATGTGTTGAAACAGGGAAAAAACTGTCACTTACTTCTGGCTGCAGGTTTAGATCCCCACCAGTCAGCAGCAGGAGCCAGAGTGTTTATTTAGTTTAGTGCTGGCCTGGCCAGTAGTAAGTCAGAAGGGAGATGGCTTTGAGGATGCTTAGAGACCATCTCTTGAAAGCTCAGTGTGCTGTGCATGGGGAGAGCTTTGCCTGGTATGTTTGTGGCAGTGGAGGTGATCCAATAGCACCATCTCACTCTGGTTTTGGTTAATAAGCCAGAAAAAATATGCTAATCCTATAAGAGCATCTAATAAAACCAGCAGAGACAGGCTGTGCTGTCCCATCTTTGCTGACCCTGGTGGGAGTGAGGTGTGTGTCGGAGGCTGTTGCTGCTGAGGAGCACCCTTTGGAGAGGGAGGGAATTGCTGAAAGGGCTCTCCAGCTTCTTGTGCTGCCCTCAGTCCTGCACCAGGGGGTTTCCCGTGTCAGTGGCAGCGTTTCCCACATTTACAGGAACCACAGGCTTTGCAGAGCCATCGCCACCTCTGGTGTGAGCAATACCAGAGGTAGGAACCTGTTGATCCATGTAGAGCCCACCAGAGCCGCAGAGTAGTAGGTGGTGACTTCTGATCCTGACGATTTGAAGATGACTTATTTTATTTCTCCTCCCATGTGTTTGTGGAAAGGCACTTGTGTGTCTGACGTCCCAGGTGAATGAGCAGGTGATATTAGAGGCTGGTGTGTGCATGTGGATGCAAACCTGCTGCTTTGTGTGTCACTGTGGGCTCTGGCACCTTTTTGCCTTATCCACAGCTGGAGGGTTCAGCACGTGGCATCCATTTGCTGGACTGGTGAAGGCTGTGAAAAGCCTGGACCTCAATTTCTGACTGGGCTGAGGCATCAGTCGCTGTTTAATGTTGTAAATCTGTGTTTAACCAACATTAACAGGTGGAACGTAAAGGAGTTCCTGAGCTCTCTGCTGGTTCACTAATGGCGCTTGTTTATAAGTGCTTTATGTTAACGGCTGTTTGATGGTGCCCCTTAGTTTTTTCTTAGGTTAATGTTACATA
Organism: Jacana jacana; assembly: GCA_013400555.1. Lineage (NCBI taxonomy): Eukaryota > Metazoa > Chordata > Aves > Charadriiformes > Jacanidae > Jacana > Jacana jacana. Next base: position 14,286 of record VZTM01030214.1, read on the forward strand.
ATAAAGCGAATGGTAGCCAAAAGCAATAGTAATATGATAAACAAAAAATCCAAATGCTGGGTGAGAAATGTAATGGAGCGAGGGCTGAAGTCTAGTGGGAGTTTGGTTTAATCTAAAGGTTAAAAAATGTTATAATTTGGGTTTAAGTAAATTGGCTCTTTAGTCCCAGAGGCCTTGCTCTTGTACTGCTTGTGCCTCCAAAGCTTCCACTAATGCCAATGGGAGTCTTGGGCGCACAAGAAATGCGGGTTCAGGTACTAAAGTTACAGATTGGCTTGGACCAAAACCCCTAATCCAAATACCTCCGGCTTTTGAAAGCATTTGCCAATTGGATTTGAATCTGGACACAAACATTGTGGCTTGAGCTCATCTGAGCTCACTTACATCTGTGTAAATCTGTAGTATGGCCCCGATCCAGCAAAGCACGTAAATATGTGCTTAATTTGACTTCAAGGGGACTATTGTGCGCTTAAAGCTAAGCATGTGTTTAAGTGCTTTGCTGGACTCAAGTCCAAATACATGGGAGTCAATGAAATGACACCAAATAGTGCAGTGTAAGTGAGATCTGAAATGAACCAAAATGTTTGTATTTCTACCTGGAAATGAACACCCTGTTCATATCCTATGTATCCTCCATGCACTTTGTGTTTTCATCCATCTGCACATAATGTATTCTTTACGGTAACCTGTCTATTCAATACAGTAAAAAAGAAATATACTTTGAATTTTCCTGCTCTATTACTCATATTTCATGAAATGTGTTCTTATGCCAAGTGTCTGTTTATATATATTTATACATGTTGTTTCTTTATTGATATTGGCAAGATGCAAGAAGAAAAGAAATATTTTACAGTTAAAAACTTGTAAACAGTTTTATCCCTCATTTAAAACAGTTTTTTTTTTTTTTAAAGAGTTTACCTGACATGGTTAAACTACTTCAACTTATTTTTGGTTTCTCCAGTCTGACCGATATGAAAAATACACGTTAAAGGTAAAGCTTTGTTTTCAGCTGCAAATAGATGTTAAACATGTTTACAATTGGGTGAGATGTGAACATGCCTTTACACTTCACTACCAAATGCCACTTTTGTACTTTAAATCCCGCTCCTAGCGACTGCCCTGCTACATAAAGCTGTCAATGAATATTTTCATGTGACTACATTAATACCCGTTAAAAGATTGTGGATCGCTCGTCGGCTGCTGTAGCTCCTTGCAAGGAGAACACAAAAGGGTTAATTGAGCCCAGCCCTGCGAAGGTGGCAGAGGCATAGACTAGAGTTGGGAATTAAACCCAAAACAAATACAACAAGGAATAGCCCTCGTGCCTGCGTATGACGACCACAATGCAGACATAAAGAAGTGTAAGCTGCGAACGTCTGCAGGTTATTAATGAGGTAATAGAAGCAAAATTAGGTATCAGCAGGGTTTGGCTCTGTTTGAATAAAACCAAGATCTTTTATCTCGGAATGCTCTAGGAAAGACTCATAAGCTGTGATTTGGTGGTCTAGGCTGTGCCCTACTTGGTTATGGGAGTTGACTCACGCCATTTAAACTCACCAGTGTTTTCCACTTAGGGCAACCAGATGTGGGATCTGATGCAGAGAACGGCTGGCTGGGAAAAGGTTTGCGTAGCAGTTTATGAGGGGGGGGAAAAATGCTTTTGTGTGCTTACTTTTGAATCAAAAGAATATTTTACACTTCAGCTTTGTGTGTCTGGAGAGTAGATAGTGTTTTCTTGCAAAGGCAGCGTGGGGACAGCCCGTAGCAGCAGTGCTAAAACCCTTTCACGTCCAGCACTGACCGCTGCAGAGGCTGAGACCGGCTCCCCATTGATTTTGGCAGCTTCCCTCTGAATTTACTTAAGCGTGGATGAGAGAAGAGCTTTGTCACAGACCTCTGATCAAGGCTCAGTATTTGTTCCATTTAAGAGTAAACTTTTCTATAAAATAAAGGAAAAATACTCATGACTCTTGGGGAAGTTGACAGCCAGAGATGCTGCTGCTGCATTGTGTCGGGCAATCTGCCCTGCCCTGATCCTTCCTCAGCCCTACTGTCACCAAAGTAAGCGGCAGAACTCCTGTTAACTTTAATGATGTAGAATCGACCCTAAATGGATAAGGTTTCCCTTTAAGAAAAATCACTACGGGATTCAATTACACCATAAATGTATTCAGTGGTTGTGAAGTGATTCTGGTGTACATACAGCCAAACCCTGAATTCCTTCTCGAGTAAGTGTCTGGGTGAGGATTGATTACAAATCCTGCTCTAAGTTACACCCGAATAACTCCCCTGGAGCCGATGACATTCCTCCCCGTTTCCCTTACACGGGCAGTGTGGGGAGGCTGAGCCCTATGGTGCCCATCGCATCCTGCTTCTGCTCACCTCAGCCAGGAGCTGGGAGGGATGGAGCCCGTCCCTGTGGATCCATGAAAGTCCTGGTGACCCAGAGCAGCACCTGCGGTATGATGGAGGCTGCACCGAGGGCGGTTTTGGCCCTTCAGCCTTTGAAGAGCTCTGGCATGATGTAATCCCAACCCTGTAAGCTTCTGCGGGACCCTCGGCTGGAGAGATGCCCTATAAATCTCAGTCACTGGTTTTTGTTACCTGCCTGCTCTGTTACATGACTAATGACTTAAGGTAAAGAATGGGTATTAGAGAAACGGGTAATTAACAATAACATCCCTCAGTGTTTTCTGCTCAGCTTCCGTGACTGGCGTTTTCAAAAGCTGGGCAGATATGATTTGTAGTCTCCCTCCTTCACCAGTGCAAAGGCAGGGCTGATCTGAAACCTGGCGATCCCTGGACGCTTCCCTAGTTTCCTGCCCTTGCATTTCACCCGGCCAGGGCTGGTCTTCCAGAGAGTCCCCAACGTCCTCCTTGACGTGACGTTTTCGTGCTGCAGTTAGTTGAGGTTTTATTTTTTCCTCTGGAGCGTGGGGCTGCTTTGAGAGTGGCCCGATTCAAGTGCATTAGCAAAGTGAGCCTGCCATAAAATACTGCCGCATCCAGCTGCCCCGTCGATAGGTCAAGCTATTTGTCCGATCCAGACAGGGTGTCTAGCTCTCCTGGCAGCATCCCTTGCTCTGGCATGGGAAAACTTGTTTTGTTTAGCACTAGGGAAACAATATATATAAATAGTAATGCTTGAACCTAAACGCTGCTGTTGCCTTTATGCATGGGGTTCTGTGTTACTGCTTATTTTATGACAGTATTTCTTTTTTTTTCCTTTTTCTCCTTTCCTCCCCCCAAAGGACTTGAGTCCCAGCCTGCAGAATAGCTGCCGTTGAGTGGAAGCATTCCTGCTATTTTCCCCTCAATTCAGAGGAAGCAATGCACTTGTTGTGTTACCTTGGTGAATCGAAAGTGGTTTTCACTTCCTTTAATTAAGCCTCCTTTGGCGCTGGCCCCTCCAAGGTGGAGAGCGGAGCACACTCAGGAGCGCTGCCACTGATTTGAATTCCTAAATTCCTCTCCTTGCAAACTTCAAAGGCAAGTATATTGCTCTGTCTAAGAGGCACCAATTATGTAAACCCTGGGCTATTCAGAATGTTCCATAATTATTTATTTTCAACGAAAGAGGTTTTAACCCAAACTAGACAGAAAACTGGCGTTTCTCCAGTTATTAGATTCCATTGAAAAAGGTATTAAACAATGAGCAGGGTAACATGGTAGATTAGTGTCCCTTCATCTTCCTGACCTGGGCATGTGTCAGAGCTGTACTGAGCTGACCAAAATTACTTTGATTTGATGGCCATTAAAGGTCAGGAGCAGAATGGGATTAGACGTCTCGGTTGAGGCTGAAGTGCACAACATTATATATTGATAGTAATTAAGTTGTTTCATTTAATAAGCGCCATCAGATTTAAAGGCATTGTTACAGTATCGGGGCTGGGAGGAGGAGAGAGGCAGCCGGGGTATGGGCTGGGGGGAGAGAGGGAGAGAGAAAGGGTTCTGGAATGAGTGAAATATGTCCCTGGAGTAATTTTTTATTTTATAAACTGAATGCAAACCTGATGGAGAACTATGGAAATGAGCAGTCATGCTGGATACATACACTCACTCTCTCAATATTCCTATGCTGTGGGTAATGAAAAGTGCCTTCAGGGATAGGGTGGCCTTACCATTCATCAGTGCCATAGTCTTAAGTGGGTAATAACTAAGAGCTCCCATATCTAGTGTGTATATAAATTCTGGCTCCTCAGTATATTTGCTGCAGACCGTATTTAATTTATACAATTCCTTAGCTTTAAAGCTGTCAATTGATAACATTCAATCTGTGAGCCTGACTGATAAAAGGGAAGGGAAGAAGTGCTCTCTAGTGGCTAGAGCAGGAGAAAGGTGTGGGGGCCAAAGATCTGCCTGGGGAGCAGAGCGTTGCTTCACCTGGGCTTTGCTCTGAAGCCGAATGACCCGTCCCTCCCTTGCCTTTCTCTTTACTCCTTGAGGGCACAAGTTAGTCCCTCCCCTTGGCATAGGTGGCATGTACCTATAGTCAGGAGACAACCACCTGCCATGAGGATGAAGGTATCTCTTGCTTCCAGTGGTGAAGGCAATGGCCTCCCTCTGTGCCTCTGACCTTTGTGAGTCTGGGAGATGCTGAGAGCAGTGGCATTCCCGCATCCATATTCCGCAAATGCACTTGGGACCGATCACTGATCAAATGCAAGAGCTGACTCTGCCCTCAAACACAGCAGTGATGCGAGACAGGAGTTGCCAGGACTGAGGGATGTACCAGTCACTCAAACACTATAAAGACAGCCAAGCTCTTACACTTCAATAAATTTGGGAAGTTGAAGGGAAAATGGCCAAGCAGTTTGGAATTCGGTTTGTGAGCCCAATATTGCACATTTTTCACTGCACAAAACAAGCTGTTATTAACAGGGAGCTTTGTTCTTGATTCATGTTTCAAATGCCCTTGTGTTGGGGAGGGCTGGTCCGGAGCTTGGCTCAGCTGCCCTTCATTGTAAGATGTACTGGTTCCTCCTGACCCCAAGCTGCTGTCGGGCTGCAAAGGCTTCCCAGCACCTGGCTGCCACCCCACATGGAGTCTCTCTCATGGCATGGGGACAGCACCCATGTGGGTGGCTGTGGTCACTGCTGAGATTTGCAGAGGTGCAGCTCTGCAGGCACTGGTGGTTCCCACTGGTTGTCTTGGTGTTGGACCTAGAATGAGGCACAGCAGGTGCTTTGTACCCCGCTTTGGGCTTTCTGGGCTGGAGGCAGTCAAATCACCTGGTGCTGCTGGAGGTTTTGGCCAAGGCATTGGGCAGAGGTGTAGTTGGGGGTCAAACCACAGATGAAGGATGTGGCAGGGCAGGTGCTGACCAAGGCAGGTCAGAAGACCTCTGAAGACATCTGTTCAGGGAAGGAAACAGAAGACATCTGTTTCCCCTGGTATATGGTTACACATCTTGTTGATATAGGGACCAAGAGGTTAACCTGGCTTTCAGGGTAATTTCTTCTTCTACATGGGACTTTGAGAAATGTCATGTCTTGCATTTGGGAGCTTTATAAAAGTAATTTAATATATTGATTGGGAGAGAACAATAATGAGAGTGGACTGGATGGGGAGTTTGTAGATGTGGTGTGCAGATATTGATGCTCTCATGAAAGAATCATGGGGGAGGATGCTGGTGGGGCTTGTGTATGTGCTAGTTTGTGTTAAAGGAAATCCTACTTGTGCTGATGGTCATGGTCAGTCAATTCACTGAAGGCCAGCTTTGGAGCCTGCATTCCAGGATTCACCAGAAACTCCAAGTAGTTTGACAACATTCTCTGTAATTCTGAGCTGCTGCTCCAGAAGTCACTCTAGAAGTTGCTCAGGCTGCAGTGCCACAATTTGGCTCAAAGGAAGAGGAGTAACTTACTAGTAGGGCCTGCAGGAGCAGGACAAATATTCATACCATTTCTAAAATAATTGGGCAGATGGTCTGCATCCAGATGGTGCTTTATAAGCTCAACTCTAGGTTTAAATGGCTGAAGCCTTGATGGTACTGTTGAATGGGGCCTTGGAGCACAGCTCCCCATGAAGCTCACTGGTTTCAAGCAGCTGAGAGTGGAAATGATTGCGTGAATTGGGAGGTACCGGATCCGGCTGAGAGCTGTGTGGGACGGGCAGGAAGCGTGGTGTGGGGCAGGCATCCAGGAAGAGGATGTGAGGAGGAGTGGGCACTGTGTTCCTGGAAAGCTGGTCACAAGGAAGCACTCGCGGCCGCAGGTGGAAGTGGCGAGTGGAAGCAGAGTGCCTGTTTTCAGCATGGTAACCTCCAGGACAGAAGATGCACATCTAAGCAGAAACATGCTGGGCGGGATGGATTTGGGTTTTCTTTGGGCTCAGATTCAGGAATAAAACATTTTTTTTGGCTTAGTAGTGCCCCATCCATGCTCCTCGCCAGAGACGTGTTTCTCAGTGAAGCGGAGAGGTTGGCTCTTGTATCCACTGCATACTTCTCCTACAAAATTCTTACTGCTCCCTACATCTGTGACCCAACCTCTTCAAGTAATCCATTTTTCAATCACTGCTGAGCACCTTATTTGAGCAAAATAACTCCATTAGAAAAGAGTCCCAGTGCAATCAATAAACAAGCATCGAGTAGAGATAAATAAACTTGAAACGGGCATCATAATTAACCTGCTGGGGGGAGAGCAAAATGATTTAGTGATGATTGAACATTTGGCAAAGAAATCTTCAGCTGGTGCTTGCTTTGCTCAGACACTTTCAATGGGAGAAGAATCTCCTGGAAAATGGCTCGAAATAGCCAAATGGCAGTGTAGGGCTTGTGATAGCCCAAGGTAGGAAACAGAAAGAGGGAACATTTGCCAAGGAAGGGCTGCAAGGTCTTGGAGGGCTGGGATGGAAATAAACCTGTTGAGAGCTAAACAAAACTGTGTACCACCCCAGTACAAAAGAAGGAAGGAAGGTGATCACCACGAAACGCTGCTGCGTGGCGTGAAGCCCCTTATTACCCTTCTAAGAATAATTCTTCCAGTGTATGGGTCAGGAAGCAGCGTGGCTTGGGCCTGGGTGCCGGGTGAAAAACAAAGCGATTGTTGGGCGGTATGTTAATACAGCAGGTGCAGTTTTATTTAAACAAGAGGTAGCTATTGTTTTCTGGAAGTGTGGTGATTTACAGGCTCATAGCTTATCCCAAAGGATCAGGGTGTTAAGTCATGTGTGTGTATGTGTGTTTTAGCCCAGGGTGGCCGTTCTCTCGTCTGGAACTTAAAGGGAAGGGCCCTGTGAGCTCAGGGACATTAAATCGGGTTTTGTTGGGGTGTAACAGGTAAACTACTGACCGTGGGGATCTGGATTGGGAATAAAAGGGAGGTGTGCTCTCCAGCCCATCTTATGGACTGGGAGGCTTATGCAGGACCCCAGCTGATGTCAGTGGGGTTTGCACATGAGGATTTGTGGAAAGAACCTGGCCTTATAAATGCTGCTTGCCTGGCAAGCCACGGGAGAGAACAGGAATTAACAAGTATCTTTGTTCCTGCGAATTACTTCAACGCAGTACCTGCAAGGCTCAGCACAGAAACCTTCAAAACACACATGATTTGTGTATTTGCAAATGCGCTGTGATATGGCTTCTCCCCTCTTTCTCCTGAGCTTTGTCCTGGGCAGATGGACGGCAGGAGAAACCCCTTGCCCCAAAGCAGAGCAGGAGCTATGTGGGCTGGAGCCTGGTCCACCTCCAACATAGCAGCTGAGCTGGTTTCCCTTCCACAGGGCTTTATCCTCATGGCAGGGGGCTCCTGCTGATGGTCACTGATGGGCACACATATTACTTGATTTGAAGCTCAAACAGGTCAAAATGCTAATATGAAGCTTATTTTTGCCTGACAATACACTGTTTTGGGTGATAAACCTAGCACATGGGGTTGGTGGGGAGCTGTGGCTTGTCCTGCTTAGCTCCACAGCAGTGTTTTCTTCTTAGCTGTACCTTGTCTAAATCTCGCTGCCTTTGTGCAGTGTGGAGGTATGGATGCAGCCAAGCTCTTCTTGGCTGATGGTTATTTATATCTCTTTATTTTCCCTCTTCTGCCTGGAGAAACATCTTTCCAGAACAGCCGAGTTGCTCTTAGCTGCGCTCAGAGTGAAAAAAAAATTTAGAAACTGGGTGAAAATAGTGTATTCCAGCCCTGAAAAGCCTGCTGTGCCACTCTAACCAGTGGCTGGTGGCTCTTCTCTAGCCAAGGTGAAAGAAAGTTAGAGTTTCTGGGTTTGTTTCTTCAGTTTCATTCTGCTGTAGAGTGAGGATAGCTTCATTGGGATATGTGTGTCTACGCCAAAGTGAAAGCAATGTAAAGAAATATTTAAATGAAGCCCAAACTTGGGGTTAATCCATTTACGACCTGGCAGATGATCTCTCATTGACTCCAGGTAGAAGTGAAAAATGTCTTTCTCTTTTACCTCCCTCTTAGCATTGGGGTTGACGGTGATTTGAGCGTGGTGTTAGCAACACCAGGCATGCCCAGCAGCTGGGTCTGCCCTGAGCAAGCAGGCACTGCCTCCTGCAAACCATGGCCAAACCCTTGGGGTGATCCCAGCCGGGATGCTATAGGGTTCCTCCAGGATACTTTGGAGGAGGTAGGACCTACAGCTCAGGTCCTTGTATGGTGTCCTTTGCTGGCTGGGCTGAGCCCCCGGACTTCCCTCCCTGCCCTGTTCCTCACTCGGCTCAGACCCAGAGACTTTGAAATGGCAGCTTAATGCTGCACTTTCACTTGTGATGATTAATATTGCTCTAATATTTGTCTGATGGTAACTCCCACCGACGGGTAGGGCAGCGCCCTGTTGTGCTGCTCATTGTACAAGCTGTAGTAAATGACTGTCCCTTCCTCAGTGAGCTCACAGGCTAAAATTAACAGTGATTTTTGAAATGCAGGGTGCTGTCTCAGTAAGGGCTGTTGTTGTTATTTCTAATTTTTTTTTTCCATAGAAACAGAACATTTTATTACTTTCACTGAAGAAATCCATGTTATCAGTTTCCCTTCACGTAAAAAAACACCCTCCCATTCTTCTTTAATAAACATTAATAGCTTAAAACTCGTTCTGAGCTTTGCATGTAGAAAACATTGCAGAAATGCCAAGTATCCTTCTTTTTTGTTGTTGTTGGGGTTTTTTTTTTGTTCCTCCTGGAGCGTCCAATTCACTGAATCCACCAAGCCAAGATAACACCATCTCAGAGGGCCAGAGCTGCGACAAATTTACAGGCTGGGAGCTTATATCTTTCCAGGCAATTGTCTTCAAACAGACAGTGCATTTCTGCGTGTCGGAGTCTCGGGGCTGGAGTTTCTTCTGAGAAATGGCCGAGCCTGCCACCGCTGAACCCCTGAGTGACAGCAAGTGCTTTTCGGCTTCTGTTGTGATTTCTTTTTTTTTCTTCTTCTTTTTTTCTTTCTTTTTTTTTTTTTTTTTTTTTTTTTTTTAAGGGTTGGCAGCCTCCGGTTTTCTTCAGGGTNCTCAGCTATTCTCAAGGATTTGGAAAAGAGCCACAAACAGGAATTATTGAACAATTGCTCTGTGAAACTTAAGATAACAGTTTGTTCCACCACAGTGGAATTGCTTTGTGGTAGAAGGAAATTATCTTTTTAGCTCTTGATTAACATTATGTGAGAAAAATAAAATTAAAGCCCGATTGTATCTGTGGTTGAATGGAATGCACGTCCGTGCGAGGGGACGAGGGGACAGATGCTTGTGGGTGACACATACGGAGACGAATGTTTGTGACACCTCGGCTTGTAGGTGATTCACAGATTATGAATGTTTTTAATGTTTGGAAAATTTCTCATTGCTGCTTGTTTGGCAGATTAATGCTCACCCTGTGCTCGATGTGAGTGTAAATACTAGATCATTAATGAGAATAAGCTCACGCCAAAATTTGCGGGTGGGAAAGCATTTCTTTTTTTGGGTGCAAATGGATATTATTGCTATTGTAATCTGAGTTCTGGTGCATTTGGCCGGTTCACAGTAATAAACAATAACTTGCATCTCTATAGTTACTCTAAAATATTACACTTACCCATGAGTTTATCACTCAGGCATACTAAAAGTAAACAATATTATTAAGAGCACAAGTACATTTTTAACATACCAGCCCACTCCAGCTACCTTTGAAGTCAATTGGAGATTCCTGGGTTTTTTCCCCTGTTGTGGAAGCAGCCGGATCAGACACTGAGGAGAAGGCATCAGGAGCAGGACCAGTGTTCAGGGTATTGCTGGTAGAGGGGACTATACCTGTAGAGTAAATGCATTGCATGAGTGCAGGATTTTGGTTCAGCAAACTCTGTATCTGCTCTCTCACTTGCAGCATGGGGAAATGCATTTAGGGGAGCTCCAAAAGGGCTATAATCAGTTTTTTCATGAAACTCCCCAGGGGCATGGGTAGGAGGTGCCCTTTGATATTGAGGGCATGGCCTGTCTGAAATGGATGCTCTGCAGGAATGGAGTCCAAGGACGTGCAGGAAGGTGATTTGCGCAGTGCACGTGGGGTTTTTAAGGAACTGGGGCTTATCTGACGCTCTGGAGCTCATCTGCCCAGCTTCCTGCCTGCCCTGGGAGCCCTACCACTCCCCGGTGCTGGCTTTGACACCCTGTAATTCGGAGGGAAGCTCTGAGGATGCTGAGATCCAAACATGAACTTTCTGGGCAGGCCAAATTTCTGCTGTGATCTCCCAGCTTGGTGCCTGTGCTTATCTGTGTTTGCAAGACGCGCTGGGAGATCAAAATATGCCCCTTTTGGGGCAATAGGAAAGAGACAAGATGCTTCTTTAATCATGTCTGATAAATTCTCACTTGTAATGAGAGCCCTAATTAAGGGAAATTACCTATTGGAAAAGAGTTAAAAGGGGCCCCCATACTCCTTCCAGCAAACTTAAAGACAAAAGGAAGTTTCTAACAATGGGTCACTGGAGATGCATTTCCGCTCCGCTTTAAAAAACAAGGTACTGTCTAGCTGATGAGCGGTGAAGGCGAGCAACGAGGCTTTGATGAGCCTTCTCCTGCTTCCTGATATTGTGACCCTCTTAACAAACACCGTGGACGAAAATCAGCATGCCTTCAGTATGCTGTAAGTGCAGGCAGGCTATCTGAAGAGATGCCTCACTCGCAGGATATGGTTTAAATCCTGTTTTGAATAAGGTTTACATCCTTGTCACTGAAATAATATTTTTGTACCGTAAAAATCAATGCGAAGAGGCAGGCAGACAGGTCCCCCAATATGTAAACAGCCTATCTTTGATGTCACTGCTTGCTGGCTTTTGAGCATTCCTTGGGACAAAAAAAAAAAACAAGTTTAGCTCTTTAATTTTAGTTTTACGTATCTCTTTTTGATGCCAGAAGGTGTGCACTGCTCTTGATTTCAAAACACTGGGATGGGAGGCACGTAACCCGGACTCTCTTTTGTCCTTATTGCTCTGAAATCAGCTCTTTTGCTTCCACTTGGGTGGCTGGGGAAGTTCTGGTTTTGCAGTCGGCTCTGTGATCAGAATGAAAACAAGAGGGATTCTCTCTGGGTGCAGCGGGGGGAAAAAAAAGGAAAATTAAGAGGCTCTAGGTCCAAGAGTTTTGGTCACTGTGATCATCTGGAATGAGCTTTCCATGTATCATTAATTTCTCCTCGATGGCGCATGCTGGAGCGAGCGGTGTGTGGTGCTCCAGACATACTTTACATACTGATCTCTCCTTGGGCTGGTTTGCAGTCTCCCACCTCGGCGTGTCTTGCAGGGAGCACCGGTGAGAGGCAGCGCATCGGCTTTCCTGCTAGCAGACCCATGGCAGAACCTGTTGGCAGTAAAGCAGCAGAAAGGCTGTTAGATGCAATTAAAAACACAAGGGTTTCGCTCGCAAATACAGTGAGGCTGCAGTTTCCCTCTCAGACCTTAGTGCCCGGACTGGATGATGATCAGTAGCTGTTTGCAATCCTCCCATCAGGTTCAGCAGGCAGGGCTCTCCGTTACATCTCTGAGCCTTGAAAGCATTTGAATCAGCACCCAAATTTTTCAGCCTGCATAGGTTGCTGATATAAAGAGCATCATTGATCAAGCTGTAACTTTGTTCCATGTACGTTGTACTTGTTTATTTTTTTCTTTCTGTGAAGCAAATCATCAGCAATTTTCCCCATCAGTAAGAATTTTTTGTTTCACAAAACCACAACCACAACCAGCAGTGGCTTGAGCCATGTTATTTCTTTATTGTTAGGCATTTGTAATATATTTTTATTACTCATGATATGAATGCAGCTTAGGCATGTCTAACCACCACGGCTCACTTCCCAACACCTCCGTGGGATGGGCGTTGCTACTAGCTCTTGTAAAATAAGAGTAAGCTGGGGTGCCCAGAAATGAAACCGTTTTCCCAGAGATCCCAGAGGAACGTGGGGGGCTGAAATGGCGTTACAGCATGTGGTTTGGCCAGCCCTTTTCCTGACCACGAGCTCCTCCAAGCTCTCTGGAGTGAGACGTGTGCGAGGGGTTGGAGCGATGGGGAGAGATGGGGCACAGGCACCGCTCCAGCTTGGAGCTCCTCGAGTGGTTTGCATTGGCATGCCAGGAGCTTTGGAGGGACACTGGCCTTTCAAATTAATAGCACACTTGAGGATTTTCCAGGTACTGCTAGAAAATTACGTGAGTGTGCTCCCAAATGTAAAACCAGATGTGCTGGGTCAGACCACAGGTCTCTCAAGCCCTGTGTCCTGTCTCCTGCAGTGGGTGGCCAGAGCTGGGCATAAAGGCAGGCTCATCCATATGTTCATGTGGCTTTGAGAGGAGCCAATGTGAGTTCCAGCCACCTTCTGAGAACATTTGGCTGTTACATGATTGGAGTTTTTCTTTTAATCGAAGCACAGGGGAGTTGGGTGGTGTCTTGGCCATGTTTGTGTGCTGGGAAATGGTGAGCTTTTCCAGTGCAGAGCCCTTCCTCTGGTCTGTCATGGGGTATATGACCCCTTACCCCTTGAGCTGATAATCTGAATTACAATCAAAATCACCTTAAATATGCTATTGAGCAAATTCACCTGGAATTTAGGTGTTGGGGACACTACCAAAAGATGTGGATGCTGCTTGATGGTGTTAAAGCACTTGAGTTTCATTTGAGGTAATCCAACCGTGAGCTGTTTGGGGTGCAGCCGTGCTGGCAGCCTACACGGGTTTATTTCTAACCATGTGGGAACCCACTGCCTCTCAGCAGGCAGAGCTGGTGAGCAGCAAACACTTCTGCTGTCCTCCTGGTGGCACCTACTGCCTGCCACCAACTCCTTCACTTCCATTTTGGATGCCACAGTGTGATTGCTTGATCCCTGTCTTCTAGCACCTGGAGCCTGGTGCTGCTTGTGACGGTCCTTTGTCTTGCTGATTTCTGAAACAGGAGACAGGCTTGAGTCCTTGCTCTGCAGAAAAGAGCTCTTATTTAATAACAACAATAATAAAATTAAGAACTCTAAATCCGTTGCTTTTCCAGAGCTCCTGTCTGTGCAGGGAGGAGGCTGATGCCTACACAGAAATGCAGGAGGTGCGTGTGAGCAATGTGTATTTAGATGGACTTTTGGTCTAATTTGAAATTTCGTTAGTTTTATACTGGCTTCAGTTGCAGAAAGGAATGATTAACCCAAACAGGAGCGCCCGTGTTACTCGCCTTTAATTATGTTTGCAATACATCATGGTGATACGGGGGAGCAAAAAGCCGTTCTCCATCCAGCACATTTGCCTCGTAGCATATGGTCCTATGGAAACTGTTTTGATTCAGAGCCCCCAGCAGCATATGGTGAACAAACCACCCCTGAAGTCAAATTGAAAGTAGAGGCTGGTCCCAGGCCCCAGAGGACCCCGTGTCTCCTGCCAGCCGGCAGGACCGGAGTCGGAGTATGTGTCACTGTTTCACTCATCATGAAGATTTTATATTTGGTTTGGGACGCTGGTGCATGAGGTTCTGGATGTAAAAGTCAGAAGAGATATGGTTCCTGTAATGTCTGCAGAGATTCTTATGTCGATAAGGTCAGCAGCAAGTTAATAGATTTTTATCTTCTCATCACATGAACTTAATATAGTGCAACTGTTGGAGGGGAGGGGAGAAACCTTCCAGCCATTATTTTCTGCTGTGTTTCAGGGGGGTTTAAAAGACAGCGTGTACCTTAACAACTCTGTTTTGCTTAAAGTGAAAATCAATAGTTCAAAGATAATAATACAAATATTCAGATGTGAGCTGAAGGCTTATCACTGTGTTGTAACGCCAGCTAAAGCTAATTACAGCTGAGCGAAGAGGGATGTGTTTCTCCATGGTGGTGATGGAATGGACGAGAAGAGGGAAGAGCAGTTTCCTATTCAGTGCTCCCAACAGCGTTTACTTGAACGACGCCAAAGCAGAACTGTTCAGCCCTGTGCTCCCACCACGCAGAGTAAAGCAGGAGCAGGAACGGAGGCTTTACACTACAAAACTAGCCATAAATGCTACTCGGTGTTGTTCCTAAATCAATGCAGGTATGGGAATGGAGACAACAACTGAGCCCAGGGCACTTGCAAAAACCCTGCTAAAGGAGTGACAGTGCTGATAAATGTGGGGGCTGCTGCTGAGCTGGGGGGGGGAAGAGGAACTGGAGTGGGGAACAAGGAGACCGTGTGGTAGAAAGACACTCCACGGCCATAAATATCTGTTTGCCACCAAAATTGGGTGTTGTTTACATTGCAGCCACTGCAGTGGAGGAGATGGAGGAGAGGGTCTGTGGCAACCAGGGGTGGGGGCTTCTCCCGCGTCGGGGCTGGAAACCCGGGACTGAAATACGGCGTCTCTGTCAGGGGCGAAATCCATGGAGGGACACCGTCGGGTCACGCTGACTAGTAGGGCTCAGCGATCAAACGTGTCACACCTGTCTTGGCCACGGGTGCAGGTGTTCTAGGTCAGCTCTCGCTGTGGTTATCAATCGCTGACAGTTGACAGTTTAATTTTACACCACAAGTACCTCATTACTTGTGTAGGCACTTGAAGAACATGTGGGCACTGGGTTGGATCAGTGATCAATGACAAAGGTTGCGCAGGGTGCAAGTGGTAGCAGTAAAAGTGAAGGTCTCCGTGCATGAGTTGGCAGTGGTGGGGATACATGACAAGGGGAGTTTAGCTGACAAACAGTCTGTCAGGGCTGGAAGAATGGAGGCTCGCCAGAGAGCTGGTGCTCCATTATAAAATACAGCTCCCCATTTAAAAAAGGAAAGGAAAAAAAAAAGAGAGAGAGAGAAAAAAAGGAGGGGGAGGAAAAAAAAAAAAGGCCCTTGCTTTGAAAAAGTGTTTAAACAAATTTAATGCATGTGGGGGACTGTAAATTTTTATTCTACAAGCATTTATTTCATGACAAGGGAGCATCCAGGTGTTTGGAGATGCTGTTGTACAGACACACACGTGTGCTGCTGCTGGCTGAGGTTGCCCGGTGGGCGCAGCTTAGGGATGTGCGATCTATAACCAGACCTTTCCACATGAGATCCCTCCTCTCTGCGTATCAGTAGGACAACCTACAATGAAATCTGGTGCTGGTGACAGGTTTCTTCTGCCACAGCGGGGAAAAATTTGGTGTTTCCAAACGCTTAAAAATGGTGCTTTAATCAATCCCACCCAACTTTCTGGTTTGGTGCTTGTTTTCCTTTGCGGAGTTTCCGACATTCTTTTCCACGTCAAATCTACCCGGGGGATTGTGTCACCGGGGCAGTGACTGAACAAGAGACATATGGCATTAGTTTGGTAGAGCTGTGTATCTTGCAGTGGGATGTAAATCTTGTTTGCTTGAGAAACCGCACTGAAAGATGCTTTGCCCGAGGTATAACGTGGCCGCGTTATTGAGTGCACCTTATAATAATTGATACGGCGGGAGCGATATTAATGGAAATAATGAGAATTTCATCCAAACTGCAGTAAATAAGGAAAAGACTAATAGTCCTCGCCCTTTGCTGAATTGAACACGTCTTAAAAAAAAGATTCTTGATTATTTCTCGCGTGCTGATTAGGTGCGGGCTAACTTTGATCATCTCACCTATGGTTCCCAACGAAAGGACACGTGTGGTGTGAGTCATGGCTTTTGGAATTGGTGAAATGATTGAATAAGCAGCTCAGAAAACACACGGCTGTAAAAAATGAGATGCACGCTCTCTGTTGGTGTTTTGTATTGATTTAATAACGATGCTGGAAAGCCCTCGTGGCGCTAGGTGTGCGAGCAAAGAGCATCTCTGAAGGCACCTTGCTCTTTGCTCTTTGTTTAGCCCCGAGGTGTGGTCAGTCTTCAACAATGGAAACGATCAGACCTTGCATTAGGGATGGAAAAAACCCTTCCTATAAATTGTAGCAAGGGACTCCAGTCAAAACGCTGGCTTTGGGTACACCTGAACTATTAATTAGCTTCAGAGGCAAATCTAGGCTTCTGCAGAGCCTGGGACTATTATGTTGTTTTGTTTTGTTTTGTTTTGTTTTCCTTATTTGATGGTCTTTAATATTGATTTTAACTACACTCTTGACAGCAGAATGACAAGTTTTAGGGATCTGTTGTTAATGCATCTAGTGATAAAATGATCTTAATAAAATGCCAGTGATATAGACTGCCACAAGCAGCAGAATGGTGAGCCTGATTTCAGCTCCAGACCAGGCTGTCGGTTTTCTAATAGGAAATTAAGACTATTTTCATTATTTTCTCTCTCACTGTGAAAAATAACACAGTGAGGTTTCCTTTGCATAGATTTAGACTAGATATAAGGAATATTTTTTTTTTTTTTTTATAATGGGGGTGGTGAAACCCTGGAATGGTTTGCCCAGAGAGGGGGGAGATCCCCCGTCCCTGGAAACGTTCAAGGTCAGGTTGGATGGGGCTCTGAGCAACCTGGCCTAGTTGTGGATGTCCCTGCCCAGGGCAGGGGGTTGGAACTAGGTGACCTTTCAAGTTCCCTTCCAACCCAAACTTTTCTATGTTTCGTGACTACCTCTTTAGTGAATGTGATTCCCTGTAAAATTTGGAACAGCAATACCCATGAGAAAAGTTTAAGTCAGGTAAAATTTGTATGTTAAGACGGTTCAATAGCTACAGAAACTCTTAATAATCAATGTGCTTGTTGGGACTAGGCTGATGGTAAATTTGTTTAACTGGGAGAAAATAACTCAAGGCAATGTGAAAGCAAGTCTCTGGCTCGTGATCCAAGAAAGGCTGTGTTGGCTCCTGATGCTGACTTGAAGAGTCCCATCGACTTTAGTGGGATAAAGAAAGGTCCTCAAGGGCTGACTTCCTACAGTGTCTTGCAAGTTCCTACAGTGTTTCTTGCAAGTACGCTTTATGTTTCCTTGAAATCAATATATATGAACCCTCTTAGTGTGTATAGATCTATATATTAAACTAGCTGCAAACTGGAGGTGAAGAGGAGCAGGTCAACTGTGGGTGTGTTGAACCATTTATATATGGTGGCACCGCAGATGGGAGAGTGGGGAGGAAATGTGGGCAATAACAGGAGGACAAAGGGAGCTGGGAGGAGGAAGGAGAGATGAACAGCCTTTTCTGTCCCTGGTTAAAGGGGGACATTGCAAAGATCTGATGTGAATAGTGGAATGAAGGAAAAAAGCAGAGATGGGAGGAAGCTCTGGGTGATGAGGAGGAATAGTTTGGATTGCTATTAAGCCAAGTTAGAGAAACTGGACTCTGGAAGAGTAATGGAGAGGGGCATTGCTACAAGCCTGAAAAACCCAGAGATTTCTAACTGTGTGGGTCCAGTCAGCACAGGGAAGTATTGAGGGAGCATGCAGCGTGCTTGCTGTTGTACAAATGAAGGGGATTTTTTGCCAGAAATATACAGTATCACAAAATATCTGTCATAAAACAAAGCCCCCAAACCTGTAGTCATCTATAGTCTATGCAACGCCACTGACTTCACTGAGGTTTCCCAGTCAGTGGGAGAAAAAAAACCCCAACCACCTTGTGTTTTTAAGGAATTATTGGGCTAAATGTTTCCCCTGGTGATTCTGGTGAAAATCCAGGGCAATCCCACAAAAGCTGGAGACAGCCCCAGCTTTCCACTGGGTATGGACACTTGGGTTTGGCCAACGGAGGTTGCTTACATGAGCATGACCTCACCATGATTGGTGTTGCTCTGCACTGGAGGTGATTGAGAGAAGTTGGCTCGGTCGCTGCTGAGGAAACACAGTGGTCATTTTTCCAAGTGCTACTTTAAATACAGGGGATTTTCTTTTTATGTTTGTCGTTCAGACTTAAAAAGCAGCTAGTCTTTTCTAGCTGCATAAAAATGTTGCTTTTGGGTTTGGTTTTTGTCCCTCCTTTTTCTCCTCTACCCCAAACCAGCCACTTCTATAGTATTTCCTACAAACTTTTGGATTTAACAGGTACAAATCCTGTGCTCTCCTGCAAGTTGGTTTAAGCTTTGTTGACCGCTAAGGAGCGGTGCCAGTTGACACCAGTTGAGAAATTGCCGTGGTGTTTTCAAATCTCATTTCATACATGGCAATGACAGAGAGGGACTAATGACCCCCCACCTGCGCGGTGGGTTCTTCTGTTTTGGCTTCTTTTCTGTTGGCTCCCCCTTGCCTCACTGCTGCATGAGGCAATATCCCTGTTTTTCACTGCTCTTAAAATGAAGATACTTTTTTAAAAAAGAGTAAGAATTATATATATATTTTTAAAAGTTTTGAAATTGAGACTTTCCAGCAGTACTACTGGGGGCAGAACTCACCCCTGGTGCCCAGGAGCTTTCCTTGGCAAAGGAGCACTGGGCAGAGAGCTTGGGTTATTCAAAAACAGATTTTCCCAATGTTTTTAGGGCAAAATTCACTCTTCTGCATGGGACTAATTGGGGATGGGTGGCTGCCCATGCCTGTGTTGCAGGCAGAGGTGGTGGGGCCGGCTCCCCCTGCTTGCTTGTCCATCTCCTCAATGGGTTGTGGCAGCAGTGGTTGGGAAAGCTGGGAAGGAGCTGAGGAGCATCAGCTCTTGGAGGGTAAAGCATGTGCTCTGCTCTCATTCAAATTAATGGCAGCTTTTTCTGCTGATTTGCATGAAAGCAGGATCACATGGACATCATTAAGCACTGTTATAATGAGTTTAGTGCAGCTCAGGCATGTTGTCTTGTACTGTCTCCTCTGTGCAGGGCTGCATCTCCTCAGCAGCTCTTCCTTGGTAGGAGCTGGGGGTGGCGTAAGCAGAACTAACGGGATTGGGATCTTTTTCATGGGTGGATAGCACAGAAAGGATGCTGTGGGAGGCCTGGGAGGGCAAGCACTGAGGTTTGAGACCAGGTGTCCCAAATGTCCTGATGGGTCTGAAAGATGTAGGATCTTACCAGTGGGAAAGGACAAGTGGGTGGGAGGCAGATGCTGAAGCACCCTGGTGGAGGAGCGCTAGGAGCTTCCTACTTGTTGGCTTGTTCTTGCCTTGCATGTGCTTTGGGTGGGACAGAGCTGCAAAGATCACGCCTTGCCAACAAGTCCCATGAGTAGTAGCATGAGGCTGAATTTTTCTCCAAAGGCAAGAAGAAATACGCTGTCTATCATGAAATGCAAAGACGGAACAGTGTGGGGAAAGCCAGGTGGGCTGGGGTGTGGGGCAGGTGAGGAGATGACATCTCAGCCCCACACTGGGACTTTGCGATGGCAGCTGCAGTTTGGCACCCTCATCGCAGCACATTAACGCTGCTAACACTCAACCAGATTGCAGAAAAAAAGCTTTAAAAGATACATTATATTTTCTGTAGTCAGAAAGGAGCCACAGATCCCTGCAGGGAGGTGCAGTGTGTTGCCCCGGGGTGCTCAGCTCTCTGCAGGGGACGGGGCAAGGGGTGGAGGGAAGGAGTGAGCGATGCTCTGGCCCGTGCCACCAGCCCATCTGCCCCAGTGCTGCTCCGATGCTGCCCAGATTTGGTGGTCTTTAATTTGGCATTACATACTCAGGGCTTGTCTGCAGCTCGTATGATTCAAAGTTCTCCATGGGGTCTAATGTACAAGGCTTGGCCTGTTTTCATTAGGTTTCCCGAGCTCTCCTCCCTTCTCCCCAGTGTCGCCGCACAAAGACACTTTTGTCAGGCGATGTTGGACTCTCCTCAAAATCCAAGCACTTTCAGGAAAGGACTTGGAAGTCTATCTTCTCAGTTTCCATATCCCTTTGCCCTCTGCTCTGGCGTTTGGTTTGATTGGTTGTAGAGTCTCCCTGCCTTTCTTTTTTTTTTTTCCTTTTTTCTCTTTTTTTTTCCTCCCTACTTATTTTTGCAAAGTCGATCTGTCTGCTCCAGAGCCTATCTTGTGAAAAAAAGAAGTATATTGCAAATCATGCAAGTTATCCCACTGAATTACTGCACGTTGGAAAGCGTTAACTCCTTCAGTCCTCAGCTGGTTTGAGTGCTAGGACCAAAATCATGATAGGAATGTTAAAGGAGTATGATTATATTTTATGTTCGCTGCCACAAGTTTAGTAAGAAATTTAATCCCCCCTCTCTTGCTCATGCTCTCTCTCTCTCTGTGCCTCTTGAGAAAAAGAAAGAAAGAAAGAAAGAAAAAAAAAAAGAAAACTGGCACCAAACTTCCATTTGACTTGGCAACTTTTTCCCTAATGTGATTTGATATGCTTTACTCGAAAGGGTAACGTGCTAATGTTTCAGAAGACGCCGATTCTCTATTAGTCAAAGTATGGTATATAAAAGATCAAGCATTGCTATTAAACTCTTCAGTCAATGAATTTATAGCCTATTCTAAGTGGTAATGATATAGTGGAATGCAATCATTTAATATTGGAAAATATGTTTGGTTTGACGTTTCGGGGATTCCAGGAAATGCTGTTATTTATATAGCTACATCTGTGCAAAAATTAAAAACAGGGGGGGAAAAGAAGTTTATAAAAAGAAAGCCAGCCAGATAGTTTGAAATGCAGTTATCCAAGATGCTCTCACAATGTATTATATAAAAATAATTTTTGATATTTTTGTTGATCTGCTTCCTCAGAATGTGCATTGTGATTTATGGACCCTGAATACCGGTACCATAAATAGAGTGGGGGTGTGTACTACCTGCTTTCACACATTTTTAAGCCAGTTTGTAGATTACTTTTGCAGGGGCAGAGGTGGGAATAGCATTTCTGCCTGTGGGATATAATTATATTATGATTACTAGAGAAGAGGACATAGTTCAGCCCCGATGTTTCAATTAATAATGCACTGTCAGCTCTGAGGGATGATATGAAACTGGATTGGATCAGAGACTGTCAGCATCAGCTGGGGCTGCTGCTCTCCGTGCTTCGCTTTTTCCTTCTTTCTTATGTGTCTGAACGACTTCTCTGCAGTTTTTGAAGAAGAATATTTTGCTTCAAAGTAAATTACTACATTTTTTGCAAGCCTGATTAGGTTACTCTTAAGGGCAGGAGTTGGTTCCTTGCCTTATATGAGCAGATGTTAAGCTCCTTCCATTATATTTTACCATCTAACATCTTGCATATACCTTTTAATTGTTAATGTGGTCAGGCAATAAATTCGGTGTCTTAGGGGAACTAAGAATAATTTTCCAAATTTCATTCTCTCTAGCCAGTTGCTAGGAAATGAAGTGCTTTGGTTAATAATGTATTTAAAATATTTGCAGTCTCTCCATTTAATATTTTTTTCTGTATTTACATGAAATTGTCATCAAAGGGGAAAGCATAATTAAAATATATCTAGTTTTTGGTAGCATTTAGCGCTGACTTGAAACACACCACTAAAAATTACAAAATCATTTTCCTGTCGAATAGGAAAATATTATTTGAAATCTGACAAGGTTTATTTGAAATAACGCTTACTTTAAAAAATAACTCCTTTTAGATCTTACACTTCTTACTGAAAAATGGTTTCCCAGTAGCATACATATCCTATATCAATGTAACTACATTTATATTGTTATAAATTTTTGAGGTTGGATTCTTGAGTTTTGAAATTAAATAACTACAGTTAACTGGATTAAGTGTAGACTTGAATTTGATCAAAAATAAGAAAAGCACTTATGACAACCTCTGTAAATGCTTAAATACTTTAGTTGTGTTTGTGAGCATTAAATTGTATTATAAGGAGCCGACACTGGGTATATACGCTCCTGTGGGACAGCCTTGACTTTTGGGAGATTAAAAAATCGTGCATTAATGAAATTTTGCAAGTTTTTTATTTAATAGATAGTGCTTTTCAGGGTATGCAGAATAATTGGAAGTGGAATGCTATATGCATCTTTACACTCACGCCACATAATGTATATAATTACTTGGAGAAACTGCTTAACTTTAATGGGGCATTTCTTGATCATATAATAGGAAAACTAACAGCTTTAATTAAGATTTATGAAGCAGAGAGGTAATGTATTCTGCTAAATTAGGTAACTATTGGTGGGTAGTGTATTTTTAAGCAATTAAAGGCCTGATCCTGCAGCTCTTTGGCTGTGTAAGTAGTTGCCAACTCATGCAAGGACTCCTGCTCCCACGTGAGATGGGGCTGCGGGAACGGGGCCCGATTTTGCTGGTGTGTGTTACAGTCCCTAAGGTATGGCAGAAAAAAACCTGTGCTTATTCTTGGTTTTAAGCCTGGCTTTGGGGTATTTTTTCTTATTTCTAATACCTGGTAAGTAGTAATCACCATAATGAAGCGGTTAGCAACCCCCTTGGTAGCTCACGTGAGTGGTGGGTCACCTCCAAGAAGCCCTCATCACTGCTTTTGGGAGGTGCAAGCAAGGCTGGTTGGGCATAAACTGGGGTGAGGAGCAAGCCAGGACAGTATTTCCCTCTGGAAAACTTAACTGACCACCAGAAGAGAGGCGGAAGGGTCTCTTGGAAAAGGCAGGTTGTGTGGTGGGACACTGTGTGTGCCTGCAGGTGGTGAGGGTGCGCTGCTGGCCACGTGCTGGAAATCTCTTCAGGTATTACAGAAAATAGGATTGGGCCAGAATCCTTTGTACTTCCATGGTGCAAACTTCTGCTCTGTTTTGTCATGTGTTATTTTGGACTTTTGTTTTTAATATAAACCCAGTGGTAAATAGCTCATCTCAGCTCTGATCACGGACAATCTCTGTATTCCTTCTGCATCCTTGCACCTCTGTAGAACTGGAGGGAGAGTCGGGCCACACATATAGTCCCTTATCTCCAAAAACATTAAGTTCTTCATTTTAAACCACACCAGTACCTTACCAACCTTTTCTAAACAGTTTCTTTCCACCCATGTACACCTGGACAGAAATAGCTGCCTTTCTGACGAGCCCCCAGTCGTCAGAGAGATCTCCATGAATTCAGTAGGAGAAAGATCTGAATTTGTGAGGGATGGTGGTATTGTTTAAAAATGAACTAGACGCTTTAATGCCTGGTAGAAAATTAAATGTTCCACCCTCAAAGTTAAAGAATTTAGTAACTGCACTCAGTAGGCAGGTGGTGTTTGTGCTGCTGGCTGATACAGGTGTTTTCTGCACTGCTTTAGAAGACTTTATAATGACCTCACCTTGTGAAATGGGGAGACTGAGATAGGGGGGGGCTTGACTAACACCATGGGCTGGGCACTGTTTTTGATGGGTGTTTTGGTTTTTCTAATGCAAATGCCCTCTGAACACCACGCAAGCCAAATTATTTGTAAGTTACTTGGACTACAGCAAAAATAGGTTTGTCTCTTGCTTTTTGTGTTGGTGGTGGGTTTTGGGTTTTGTTTTTGGTTTTGTTTTTTTTTTCCCCTAGTGTTTTTTCCTTGTGCTCATACTAGTTCCTCATTTAAGCTAGAGGAACTTTATCCAAACCAAGAAGAAACAGCACTGCTAAGGAAATAAGTGGTTCTTGAGCTGTAGGATGTGGGTGGAATTGAATAGATTTGGTACCTCTCAAATATATTCACTACCTCCGTCTGTATCTGTGCCCTGGGTTTTACCCCAGTTCCTTAGCTCAGTTCTTCTTATTTCCCTGATACTGTCCCCCTGATGAAAAGAAGAAACCTCCTAAGTTTTCCTGTAGGCTGTGAACTTTAGCTGGTGACATCTCCCTGCCCCAGCCTTTCTAGGGAAAGAAACTGGGACAACTTAATTTTAATTTAAAATACAGCAAATTTCCAGTACCGCCTGTGGAAAAAGAGTGCTTGAAAACATGGCCTGGAGCACCAAGCCCAGTACCTCATTAAATATAAAATATCTCATGATTTTTGGGTCCCCTGTCTCACAGTTCATGATTTTTGTATACTGCACGTTGGCAGTTTGCAATGGTACTTTTGGGGTCCGTACGAGACACTGGCCCCAATCTCAGCCCATCGGTGCCCGTGCTTCCTGCGCAAGCATGCCACGTTTGAAAGCTCACATATCATCGAGGCAATATTTCTAACGAATTTGGCTGGGGAAACATGTGAGCTCGATGCAGAAGAGGAAGGCCGTGGGAAGTACATTTTAAAAAGTACGCCCGACCAGATAAATAGGCTTTTTAAACCCAAAGTAAACAGATAGAGAAAACTCACTTAGGCAAAGGATGCATAAATTATCTTTACCCTGAGGATGCAGTAACTTATTCCCTCTTTACATTCAAAATCTCTCTGTTTTCAAAGTCCGTATTTCATGTCTAATCACTAAGAATGCCCTCTTTGACTTCACCCGCTCCTGCAATCGTGCCCTTTCCTGAGAAGGGCCCATTTGTCATGTGGGGAAAGAGGGTTTAATTAACTAGGGAAAATGTACCTAAGGTGGAAACTGTGAGCTCTGGCCATGTTTCCATAGAAAATACATGAAAAAACATGTATAGATGATCCTTTTTTTTTTTTTTTTTATAATGAAAGGACATTTTTTGGTTCCCCACTTCACTCTTCAAAACCCAAAGAGCTTCTTTTATGTAGGATTCCCATCTGTCTTACCCAGAACAAGGGTGGAATGTGTGTTTATTCCCCCCCCCCCCAAAAAAATACATTTTTCAAATTCACTTTTTTTCTCTGTTTCCTCTTTCCCTCTGGGAACCCGGCAAATGTCTCTGTTGTGCACTTAAAAAGGAGTCAAGGTTTTAACAGGGAGGAGCTGAAGAAAAAAAGGCGACTCGCAGATCCTGTGCTAAAATTGCAAGTATTTCTTCAAAACAAACAAAATAGAAATAAACAAAAGGGAAACTATCAAAGGAAAATGTTTAAGTTCCTGGAAGGCTAGGGGAAGACTTAATTTTCATGCCAGCAAAAAAGTGACTTGGGTTTTATATCCGAGCTTTATTTACTGTTGTGCTCAACAACGCACAATCGCTTACTGTGAAAAATGCAGCCATCTGCAGCATGTATATGGTGTTCCTGAGGTGCAACGTATGTACAAATGCATGAGGGACCTGCCTGTAGCTTTTGCTATGTTTTCAGAGTGACAAAAGGCCCAACGAGGTTTCTTTTAAGCAAACCTGTGGTTGCAGTTTTGCTCAGGTTGGTAACTTTGAGTCCCGAGCAGTCCAACGGGACTGTCTGTTCATGCACATATTCCTTTCTTCAGCGTGGGTTCTTTCCAGCCTGTAATTTGTAACAAATTGTTAATTTCTCTAAGCCTTTACTTGCTATTTAATTATAATTTTTTTGCCAGGCAAAACCAAACAGTTATCCTGATGGGGCATTCCAGCTGGGTACTGGGAGGCAGGCTGGTATTTGGCTGGTGCTTGAATTTCCACGCTGTCATCTTGTTCCCACTGACAAAACGTGCTCAGAGGCGCCTGGTGACTTCGCAGGTGCCGTCGTGCTGAGTGAGGTGCTGCTTTGAAAGAAGCATCTTTCAAAGGGCTGATTTTACTTCTTTTAAAGTTGGTGGCAAAACTCTCACAAATTAATGAAAAAGAGGGCTTGGGCTCCCGTTAGCCCGGGCATGGTTACAGTCCAGGCTTTTCTTACAGAAGTTTTTCTGAGGAAATCTGGTCTTATCTTCTGAAGCTGTGAATTATTCTCCTCCAAGCTGAAATAAGATGCTGTGGGGACAAAGGCACAAGGGGTAGTGGAGTGACAGAAATGGCAGGTCCTCTCACAGAGCTATGGAAATGTGTCGACACTTTTGCAGAAGGGATGAGAGAAGCCTTCTTTACATGAAAAGCATGGGGAGGAAAGGAAAAGGGCTGCTGCATTTCTATCATCTATAATCCTCCACTTAACCTATGAATTAGCCCTTGTGTGAACAAAAAGGAAAGTTGGTGGCTAAACCATAACCCGCCCCCCCAAGTGGGTACAAGTCTTCCTTTTCCCGTCCGGAGCGCTATATATAATGGGCCCCTTGAATTAAGGAGATATATTAAAAAGAATCCTGGCTGGCTTTGCACCATTTTCCTCCTGGCTCTGCATATATTTATGTAATGCCCAAGGTTCCAGGACCAGCCTTTTCAGAGCTGGTGTCAAGGCGTAAGGTGCAGTTTTAACCTAGTAATTCTGTGCCCACTTCGAACTGCTGGCACAAATGTTGGCAGGAGTGGATGGCTAATTACCCGTTTGTATGCAAACTGCCTAGTAGGTATAGCTACAACGTGTGCTGTGCTTCACAGGGAGCGTGAAAATATGTGCAGAATTACCTCTAAATGAGCCTGAGCCAGCAAAAGCAAAGATGGAGTTCAGAAAGTAGGAAATCCCACAGTGAGCGTGACAATTTGGCCAAGGACCCTCTTCCTGCCACAGCTGATACCACCTATTTTAATGGAAAATATGAGAAGTTTTGAAATAGGCAAGGACAAGAGAACTTCCTTGTAGGTTGCCACACAGGGTGAGATTAATCTTAGCCAGCTCGAGCTGTCTGAGGGCTTGGTATCCAACTTGATGTGGCAGACATAGCCCTCTCAGTTGCTGGCAGGGAGAAGACCATAGTGAGCCCATCCATCTGGAGTGAGATCTTCAACGTGTCTTCCGCTGTGAACTGTAGCCAGAGGCTCGATGAGCATGTGCAAAGCAGTGCCTTTCCTAAAGCTAGGTGGGATTCTCTCTGTCCACAGAATCTGACAGCTGTAGAGATAAGAATACCAGAGTTTGGGGTTATTGTTCATTTTGTGCGATGCTCGCATCTGGAGGAGCACTCACTGTCTGTCAGGTTCTCTTCATACTTAGAGGTGAGGTGCGTCCTGCTTGGGAGGAGATGTGGCATCCTGGAGTACTTGGATGTTGGAGTCCTCTTATTCCAGGGCTGGACTGCATCTGTGCAAGGATGTGGGAGGGCAGGAGCAAAGCATCTCAGTCCAGCTAATGGGGATTTACTAGTGAATCCTGGAATGAAGGCTACAAAAGGTGGGCTCTGTGGCTTTCTGGTCTCTTACTATTGCTGCCAAGCTTCATGTGGGAAGAATTCTTTTGTCCCTCCAATGGCAGCTGCTGGGGGTTGGAGGCAAGGAAATATCAGTGTCAGTAGATGTGTGTTTATGCAGCAAAAAAGATGATGAAAGGGGATGTGCAGCTCTTCCAGGGGTAACTTCACAGAGGGAGTTTGTGTTGTGAGCAAACTTTCCACAAAGAGACTCTCCTATCTCTGGGCAACACCATGAGCAAACTCTTGTACCATCTTCATTGCATCGCTACAAGCTTGGGGAAGTGTGGCTGGAGCTGCCTGGCAGAAAAGGACCTGGGGGTGCTGGTCGACGGGCGGCTGAACATGAGCCAGCAGTGTGCCCAGGTGGCCAAGAAGGCCAATGGCATCCTGGCTTGCATAAAAAATAGTGTGACCAGCAGAAGTAGGGAGGTGAT
>VZTM01030214.1:42036-94536 GCA_013400555.1 Jacana jacana
GAGAACTTGTAGAGTAGGGCTGATGGTTGGGCTTGATGATCCCAAGGGTCTCTTCCAACCTATATGATTCTATGAGATTCAGCATAGAAGAATATCACCTTTATCTGCCTCCAGGAATGCCTTTGTCCTGAAGTAGCAGCAGGTGTTCAACAGCCATAGTCTCAGTGTTTGACTAGTGCCGGTCCGCAGTCCCGCTGGCCACACCGAGTGACATGCCATTTTTTATTATGTAGAAGGAAATTTTGCAAATATGCCCAAGGGCGAGGCAACATCAATAAGCAGGGAATGAACGCTCTATTACATTCATTTGGTTTCGTAACTTCTGTTGGGTCACAGGGGAGAGCTGCTAAACAAAACAAAACAAAATCTCTTGTATACTGGCTATATTTAGTTGTGCGAAGCTTTGCGTTTGTTCTAGGACTGAGGAACAGCCTGTCCAAACCTGGAGCGTAAAGTTGAGCGTGTACTTAAGCCCTGATCCCACAAAAGTTTTCGTGTGTTCCTGACTCCTCACGTTCTGAGTGCAGATGAGCTTTGGTACCACGAGAGCGCTCCCAGGCTGTAACAGGGACTGTCTGTGACCTGTGCAGGCTGTTTCTGCCACGCGTTGGTCACACTCATGCACGTACAAGCGCCCGTAACGCGAGCACAATGTGTGTTTGTACTTGTGTGGTGTGTGTGTATATATATGTATCTATCTATAAGCCTGAACTGAAGGAAAAATGTTGACCTTTGCCTTTCAATTGCCTAGCAAAATGTGGCTAAAGTAGTATCTTATATAAAATAACCTGATTGTGTGTTTCAACATCAAACAAAACTCCCAGTGGTGACCCCTTCTAGTCCATGTGGGCTCTAAAATCATACGATAGAAACCCTTCTCCACTAACACACTAAAACGCATGACTACACCTCCATCTTGTATTTATTTTCCCTTTTTTTGCATCCAGCAGAATGTTGTTGTTTTTCTGGAGGTGGGGGATTTAAAACAATTTCTGCAGACACACGTGTATGTTAGGGAAAGGTAGGTCCTTTATGGAACCGTTGTCATCTAACAGTGGTCAGGCTGGATTAAAAGCAGTTGGAATAGTTTTATGAGGGAAGTTTTCATAGCCATTGTAACAGGTTTTCCAATTCCTGGCAATCAAAAATCACGAATCAGGTGTCTCAGAAGTATGTAAGTTAAAGCACATGGCTTTCTTTTTGTTTTTTTTTTCTGCGAGGTTTTGAGTTCCTAGGGTAGCTTGGGTGAGAGTTTCAGGCATTCTTCTGCCCTGTTCTAAACTGCTGCTTCTAATAGAGAGTTAAAGTCCTCATATATTCATGTGGCTCCAAGAGCTGAGGCTTAAAGAAAAACACAAATTGTCCGTACTGATGCTAAAATTGGAAGAGTCAGTGGTACCTCCAGTCATGCTGTGAATATATGGTTCTGTTAATGAGTTTCTGGGATGTTTTTGTTGTTGATGATATTCTGGCTCCTTATCTGTTCTAAGCTGACTACCCAAGAGGTTAAATTAGCGCTGTACCCGTTCAATTAAAAAGATAACTTAAACTTTCAGGGTGGAGGATGAGCCATGACGACGTGTCTCTGAAATGGCCCTCTCTAATGTGGCTGGGTGAGTCCTGATGCTGGATTCCCCTGGCCCAGGGGCAAGTCTCACAGCAGGGACTGAATCCAAGGAACAGCGTCGCAGCAGGCACCCCTCTGCCCTTACAGCAGATAAAAAAAATCACCAGAAAGGTGAAAACAATACATAAATTTTTTGGATTATTTAAAAGTTGCAGCAGAAACGCACGCTCCTGCCTGCCTCCCCATTACTTTACATAAAATTGTTATGCATTCTAAGTAGTAGCAGCCTGGGCCTCTTGACCTCACAAGAAGAGCTGTTACTATACATTTAACAAAAACAAGGTATTATGTATTAGCCTACACATTTTGCAATAGCTCCAGCAATTTAGTAACTACAGTCCAATTTAAACCGTGCCTGGAGGCAACAAAAATTGCACAAAATGGCAGCTAATTTATAGAAGGGAGAGAGGAAATATTTGGGGGTCTATTCCTTCAAGCCATCTGATTCATATTATTGACTCATTTAGAAAACAGAAAGTGAGCAGAGACAAGTTTTTAAGGAGTTTGGTTTCACACAAATGACTTGCAATTGCAGCCCATTATTTTTATACCAAGACTTCATTAGTCATATCCCCGTCAAACCTGCGAGCAGTGTCAAATGTTTTCAGAAAACACACCAGGACAGGTATGGAACTCATCAGCCCGTGGCAAAGGTCGCTCTCATTAAGGAGTCAAAATGAAAACTTTCAGTGTCTCTAACACATTGCACAGACGCTCCTGCCCCCACTTCTGAAACGCGGGGCCGAGCGAGCACCTCCTGCTCCCCAGACATTCAAATAAGATCAAGATGACAGGGCAAGAAAATGAATAGGATTCTTAACTGGCTGTACTTTATAATATGGTACTGATTGGAAACAACCAGAAAGTTGTTTGCCATGTCTATAGTACCATTTCCTGAGGTTAAACATAACATCTGAAATGAAGCAATTAAGACCCTTAAAAAAAGAGGGGGAGAAAAGACAAAAAAAAAAAAGGAGGGGGGAGAAATGACCAAACAAGGGAGAGGGGGGGGGGGAAGAAGAAAAAGTACTAAACCAGGGGAGGACGTGGGTCTGCACGGTGCTGACTCGGCACGCCAGCCATGCTCCGATGAGCAAAAGAAATGTCTGTGCAAACTTCTTCCCACCTGGGAGGTTGGAGAAGGAGATAGGAGAGCTGTGACACCGGAGTTGTTCGGGGCTGGCTCTCAAGCTGTGCCGTGACAGATGTGTTTTGAGGAATTTGGAGGCGCGGAGATAAGAATAACAAAAAAGCCATTCACCGAAGCGCAGTTACACAGGCTTAGCACAAAGGGGCGAAGAGAAAATGTGTCAATACGCTCCTTATTTGTGGAAGGTTCGCCGTGTTTCTGCAACACGCCGCATTTTGATCGGCAGGGCTGTTGCTAACAGGAGCGAGGGCTGCTGTGTTGCCCCTTAAAAGTTATTCAGAGCGTCCCTGGCAATGAAAAAGGATCCCCTTTAGCCGCTTTGCTCTGGGACACAACAAAGTCCTCCCGATGTAGAAAACCTTGCTCGTCTTACAGAGGATTTGCTTACTTAAAAGTGGCATCCATGGGGTGTTACATAAAATGGCAGAAATATTTTTAGAAAGGTTGAGGAGGGGGTTTTGTTTCTGTTTTTTTTTTCCTCAATATTTTGACTACTCAGCTCATGTAGACTTGGGTTTGCTCACAGTGCTCCAAGGAGGTCCCTGGGTAGCTGGGGACTTAGCTTCTGAGCTTTTTTTGGACCTGATGTTTCCTGGCAGGTTGTGACAGCTTTCAGTTACAGGCATGACCTCTGCTGGGTTCCCTGTCAACTGGGGACAAGAAACATGGTTTCTCAGGGTTAGTCAGTTTTTGCAGCACTAATTTGTGAAGATTTAGGTGCTATAGTGATAGCTTGCAACTTCAGTTGTTTTCTTTAGGTAGTTTTGCATGTAGGAAGATGCATGTGTGGAGAGTTTAATGATTCCATTTGGAAAGGTCGAAGCCTTCTCCCGGGTATCAGCCCAAACTACGGCATTTGTGAAATGTATTTGTTTACACTTCAGTATATTTGCCTCTCTCTCTCCCATGCCTGTTCATGCCTATGCATGTGTGCCTGTAAAGCTGAAGACCTTAAAACAGCTCCAGCCTGACAGCTGGGGGCACAGATCTCGGAAAAGCAGAGGAAAATGCCAGTGCTGCTGAGCAGGTTGTGGCACTGCTTAACTCCCTTCTCTCACTGGAGAGCTGACTGAAGTTGCAGGTTGCTCCTTGCAAATGGAAAGTGGAGGTGATGGGAGACACAAAAAGTTGTAGCAGTTTTTGAGCATTGTTATGACATGGGGCATGGGGTGAGTGGGCTCCCTGAGCCAGCTCCCAGCCCCTTTGGTTGTGTGTAATCTGCTGGGAAGTTCTGGGGAAGAAGGGGAGAGCCAACATTTCTGGGTTCAATCATTTGAAGCCTGTGGTCTCAGGCTTCTTGGTTACTTGGTTTCCCTCTTTGGAAGGACCAGTGCTGCCCGCTTTGTGAGTGGTGGGAGACTGCCCGGGTGGAGCTGCTGGTGAGCACAGAGTGCTGCTGGGAGGGGGGAGCAGAGAAATGCCAGCACTCGTCGCTGATAAGCAATCCCTTGGCTAGACCCACTTCACAAAATAGTGTTTTCTGACACCTATTGCCTACCCTGGGCTCATACTGGGGAGTTATCCCTTCTGTCTTGAATGTAGGACACATGGGGTTATCAAACTCCCTCTGCTGAGCCCCTGTGAGGAGATGACAGGGCCAGGACTTGCCGGGGTGCCCGTGCCCTCACCTGCCATCCCCGGGTCAGCCCCTGACCAAGCGGCACATCCTGAGCGCCAGCCCCATGATTGATGCACTTGGCCGAGAACTTCCCTCCTGCCCACTCAGGAAACAGGAGGGCCGGGGAGATAGCGCTCGCCTTTCTTTCACAGTCCCTGCTTCCGAACTCTAATCACCTTCTGCTGTGGGAAAAGAGATGAGATGCTGCCTAAAAAACAGATCATTGTCCGCCTCCTAGATTAATGCAGAGAAAGCAGTATTGTCTGCTGAATGGATAAACCTTCCTCCTGTCACTCAAAACCTAAATTCAACGCTACTTCATTTCTAAGAGGCTTATCTTCCTTGAATAGACCCTTGCAGCTCAAGTAAGAGGCGATGTAATGAAGCGTGTTTTTTTCTTAAGTGAGAAACCTGCTGCAAAGAAGGGGTGAAGCCTGTGCAGCTGTTCTAAAGGGCCTTTGCAGACTCTCGAAATACTTGTCATTTATCTGGTCTTGCATGACAGCAAATGAGAGAAGATCAAGTTCAAAATCTGCCGGCGCGGCTTTCAGGGCTTCTTCATCTGTTAATTAAATAATGGTCGTTAGCGCACAATGCCCGGTGATAAGGTGCGGATATGATGCCGGGATGGAAAGATGGGGTTGGGGGTTATGAATAAGCAGATGGTCCCCAGGAATTTTCCCGGTTTGACCCCCCCAGCGATGCCTCGGTATGTGGCTGGAGGAACCGGCAGCGAAACAGGTGGCATCAGGCGGATAAATAAATTCATAGAAGCGTGCTGGAATCATTGTAGAATATACCCCTTTTATGCGGGGTAGCGATTAATGCAGTGATTTCCCACAAACCAGCCTTTTTTTGGTTTTTTTTTTTGAAGATCACACACCCCACCATTGCCACAAATAGCGACCTGTTTACTTTGCTTTCCCGCCGCCCGCTGCAGGAAGGACTTAACTTCTACCTTTAATGTGTGCTCTAAATTCAGATTGGTTGCTAACCATCGGAGGGCCAGATCCCGAGGTGTTTACTCAACTTCTGCTCGGTCAAAATCTGCACTGATATCAAAGGGCAGGTCTGAGGATTCCGTAGATGGGATGCAAGATCTGCCTCTGAGTAATTGCAGGCGTTACAGGAATTTTACTCCTATTTTTTCCCCTATTGTGGGTATAAGAAGTTAGCTCTTTTTATGCCTAATATTTACTTAATTTTCTAGATGCTGGCAGTCAGCTTTTACCTAAAAGCACTGATCTTGTAAATATCTCTTTCTTTCATCACCAATAGCACGACCATTTCAGTCTGCATGGACTATGGTCATCCACTTTGTACCTCTTTGTACTTCTGTCCTGCGCCACGTCCTGGAAAGTTCTTCCTTGGCTCTTTCAGAGACACTGACATGGGTACGGGTTTACTTCAACTGTGACCACATAGGAGTTAGTGAGACTGAGTTACCCAGGAGTGTATCTGGCTTTTCCCTTCAGCTGCTGGTTTCCTTCCTGAGGTTATGATGATGGGACAAGGGAGAAGACCCAGCATGGTGAACACAGGGTGCAAAGACAAATCTGATCTGGTTTGGACAGGAAAATAAAATGCTTCAGAAAGTAGTTGAGGAGATTGGTCATCTATAGGGTGGTGCTTAGCTTGGGGATGGTTAGCAGGTCCATGTGCTAAGGAGGAGGACAAATGAGGCATCTGTTGGATGGTGATTTAAAGGGATTTTGAGCAACATGGGGGAAAACACAAAGTCTGTGTGTGCAGATCCCTGTCATGGGACGCAGTGGTTTAACACTGAAATGGATGCTGGAGGTTCTGCAGGGCAGTTGGTGTCCCCAGGATGGGTCCTTCTCACAGAATTGCCTGGACCAGCGTGAAGATCAAGAAAGCCAAGGAGAAGTGGGGAGTGGCTGGGAAAAAGTTGAAATGTATAATAAATACATTCACGCAACAATCTGCACTAAAGAAAACATTATGTTTATGACAGAAAACAAAAAAGTAAGGAAATTTGCAGTTAATGGTAAAACATACCATATGTCCTCAAAGGCCTAGGGACACCAGGGCATCCCTGTAACTGCTTTCTTGATGTCAAGGTGTTTTAGAACAGATGGCATGTTTCACCCCAAACTACAGATTTTTGGGCTGCTGTTATGTATTTTCATCCTTCGATGCCGTTTTCATCGTGTCCGTGTGTCTTCACTGACATACCCCTGCCACGTGTTGCACCTGATGGTTTCTTAGATGGGGCTGACCTGCAGTTCTGGTTGGCAAAGGTTGGGTTTTTTGGTACCCCAGAATGGAAAAGCCTTACTGATGAGCAGATTTGTCTGTGCTATCGCTAAATGCACCGTAACCCTAAAATACGGGGCCTGGGCTGGTGAAGAGAATGTTGCCAGCACAAATCATAGGTTATTCCTCCATCCTTGCATCCTGAGAAGCCCTTGACAAATATAATGCTGTATTTCCTGGATTAATAGGCATCGATAGCCAAATTCCCTGGACTATGGAAAATTAACAAATGCTTTCATCTCTACTTTCATTACAGGAGTTATTTATGGGGATGTTTTGGTAGTAGGTGCTGCTTCTGTTAACTGTTTAGGGAGCTGGCTGGAGGCTTCGTGTCTGCAGATACTGACCTTTTGCAGATTTTTTTCCCCTTAGCTGATGTCTTCGTCAGTAAGGAGACACCTGCATCCGTGCAACTCCGGCGAGCAGAGCGACACAGCACTTCAGTATTTCCCCTTCTTCACCAGCTGGATAGGACCCCTGATACAAAACTTGAGAAATGTGCCAAAAGCCTTCAAAGTTCAAGCCAGAGGTGTTTGTGCGAGATAAAAATGGGACAATATCGCATCCCAGTACAACTCATCCGTTTACACATGACACTCGCTCCGCGGTCTCTGATTAGCTTGTTAGTGAGGAGGCAGGAAGAAGTGCAATCAAGTTTTTATGATTCATCATTTCTGTTCCCTGTTTGGGAGACAATGTCAGTGCTCTTTGCCAATCATAGAAGGTAGCTTTCGAGTGCCTTGGGGAGATGCTTTTTTTAAAGATGCTCTCTGTGTTTCTGAAGGCTGAGCCACATTTCTAAATAATAGGGAAGTCCTGGAGTTTGTTTTGTGTTGGTTGTTTTTTCTTTTCTTTTTTTTTTTTTTTCCGTGATTGTATCTGCTAACAATGCTTTTATGTTTGCTGCACGTATGCGAAAAGAAAACAGGCTTCCAGTTTGTCTGTAATCCTGTTTTCACTCAGAAGTGTTTGTGCAGAAATAAATTAGAGATGGTACCTGGAATATTTTCTGCAATACAAAAGGCAAATGTAAGTTTTATTAAGTTGAAAAGGATACATTCTCTTCTCCTGACCTTGATTTTTTAGCTATATTCTCTATACCCCTGCTTTAGAAGTATTATTCTTCATCCCATCCAATTACCATTTCTATCAGCTCTTCTGAAAGATTATGCTTTTTGGGTGTTCTTCTGTAGATGTCTTTCCAGTGGCTTCACTTGATGAATGTGACAAGTTTTGTGTTTTCTCCCTCCCCTCATTGAATTGAAAAGTTTTTTGATAAATACAGGCCAATAAGTGCCCAAAGGCAGTGTTTCAATGGCTGCTAAATCTTTCAAGGTTAGGACTTAACCTCCGTTCTCCCTAATTCAACTGCAACCTTCAGTCTGGAGCCAATCAAGAATATCAGATGATACTTAAACAATGAAGGATTTCTGATATTCAGGTACAGCCTCTGTTCAATAGGATTGCAAATTCTTTGTGTGAAGAAAGTCGGTTTTGCTCTAAAGTACTGTCACAAAAAGTGAAATTACCATTTGCTTGGAATGATGCCATTCATCATTGTCAGAATACTAAGCATTGTAAGTAGCTAGGCCTCTCCAAATTAATGCCTTGTTTTGCATCGGCTAAATTTCCCAAATCCTCGAGGATGGGTCATACAAAACTCATCTCACCATTTTAATTTATCAATCCAATATGAGTGCGGTGAAAGGGAGCTTCATTCGGTCTTAGCTCTTTTATTTACAGTCTAATTCTAAAAGAAAAGGAAATAAGATATGAAAATAAGTTGGAAAATAAGATATATCTCTCAGTGAAATCACAAGATCTACTCAGTCCTGTAGCAAACCCTCTATAATTCATTTGTAGGTCAGCTCAAGGGATTAGCCATGACGTATTTGGAAATTCATTTATTTTTATTTTATTTTGCTGTTTCTTATGCATAAGGGTAATGCTGTCCCCAAGGCTTTTCAGGTAGCCCTCAAATCTTGACAACATTTGCTGTCTCTAAGGCCTAAGCCAAAATTAATTTTCAAATAAACAGCATAAAAATGTATGGAGTTGTATAAATTTGAATACAAAATGCATTTGTTTTGCTTGCTTCCATCCATACATACATACTCTTGGCTCAGCCAAAAATCATAACATGACATTGAAATTAACGGCCATGTGTACATCATGAAAGTCAAAAAAGTTTCTTAGTTTATTAGAAACACTGTGGTGTGGGGTTTTTTTTTCTCCCCTGCTTTTTCTCCTTGATATGCTCTGCTAGATGTGTACGGGGAAAGAAATGCATACTAATTGTGCTTTTCTTTCTGAGAGCCTTATGAGTCCGTGTCTCTGCTCCTGGACCCCTTGCTGGGTCCTGCATCCCACTCGGGGTTTCGATGGGTGGGACACCTTGAGGAGCACCGAGATGTTTTCAGGCAGAGAGAAATCAGAAGCCACCTGCTACCTCTTGCAATTTGTTTTATCAGGCAGGAGTGGGAGACAGGGGAAGGGAGAAGAGCGCTCCGACAGCCTGCAGTGGCAGCAGCACAGGCTGGCGCCTCTGGTCCTGCCGCGAGTGGGGGAACGGAGCGGAGGGCTAGAAATAGCACTGCAAAGAAAAATCCCCAATTCTGGGCTAAGCCAAAACAAAAGCCACCCAACCAGAAACCTGTGCTGAGGGATTATAGAGAGACAGGGCAAACATTTTGCTGGGGTTTAAATGTGATACAGAGTGGATTCTTCCCTCCCAGTTGCCAGTGGCTCCGGTGCATCCCAAGAGGTGCTGGGAGCCACTGCTGCCCTGGGAACCCACAGCACCTGCAAGATCAGCCCCTTGACAACTAAAAAGAACTCCTCCGTGCTCTTAAATTAAAACAATGCCTCTTTTCGGTGGAGTTTTTGAAACCTCATTCCACAAGGGGGCTGCAGGCACGCTGGAAATTGAGCGGTTGGCAGGCTGGGGAGTGACTGGAAGAAAGGATGCCCGGTCACATGCGGAGGTGCCCGAGTGCAGGCCATATCCAGAGGGAAATTGTCCCTGAAGTCAGAGCAGTGCCTGTGCATAGTTTTGGGTTGGGGTTTTTTGGTTTGTTTTTCCTGAAGGTATGGGTCTTTGGCAAGGTTGGCTGTGCCATAGGCTGGGGATAGCGGAAAGGAGGAGGAGAAGTTGGTTGGGATGCAGAGCTGCATCCCACTCAAGCTGCTCCTAACCCCAAAGGGCCTCCAGATTAATAGGGTTAGCTGGAATGTCCTTTCACCTGTGCTTAATTAAGATAAGTGCTGCTGTGTGAGATCTCACTGGTGCATTGCCTGGAACTCTGTATCTCAAGCAGTATCAGCTGACCAATAAATATTTAGTTAATTATTAATTAGCTAAAGATTATGTTTGGAAAGGTAGATCACCTTGAAATGTTGCTTTCTATTACCTTTCCCAGCCAGGCAATGAAAGATTTTGACTTAATGTGACATGACAAACTACAAACGAGCATTTTTTAGGGTTTGGCAGGTGAGGAAGCAGGGTGTCAGCCTCATGATGCTCTCCTGGCCAGCATGTCTGGGACATGTGTAGATCCTCTGTTTAGTAAATAATTTATACCCTGGGTCAGGCTGGAGTAACTTCAGCGCTGAATGATCTTGCACCTTTTAATATGTTTTAGTGCTTTTTTTTCTATCAATATTAGCTCATCTTGCTGTGCACAGCACAGAGCCTTCTGTCCCAAAAGACAGCAAAGTGCTTCCCATCCACTATTCAGGCAAGCTGCCCCATTAGCCCTGGTATCTGTGCTAAGCTTGGCCTTGGATGGAGATGGAGCACCATCTCCTCCAGCTTTTCATCTCCTTCCAGACCTCCCCAGTGTAGCTTGCTCTCCATCACTCAGCAGATTGTGCTAACCAGGTTGCAAGAAATGCAAGTTAAGGGTTGCTTACCCTATGCCCAGAGCCCAGCCCTGGGGAGACTGGGAGCAGGAAGGGGAGCATAGGCAGCAATGGGGAGTGCCACCGTCCTCTGAATGTTGGCTGGGAGCTGCTCTTAGCAGCCCAGATCTGCTTTCATGGTTGCAGGTCAGAAAGAACCTGAGGAAGTAGAGGAAGTAAGATAGTAGAGGAAGAAAGATAGTTTTACTTGCAAGTTAAGGATATTTGATGAAATATACTTAAAAGAGCATGGCAGTCAGTATGAATACTGCCACGCAGCACATCTTAGATCTGGCAAATTGATTTATAAATGAATAATCCTCCAAACATCAAAGATAAAAGAAATCTTGTGTGTGTGTATATATCTATATCTATCTATATGTTTCTAAAAGTGAAAAAAGCAGATATGATTATTGAGCTATGTGCTATTGCTTATCATCAGCTCTGCTTAGTGTAGCTTTTGAGAGTTGACAAAAATTCACTGACTTTATTTTTTTCACATGCTTGGAACCTCCTCAAGTCAAAATCCCAGTGGAACACAGTGCCTAACTCATAGTACACAGTCTATGCAAATGGCTTTTTAATTAATAGCACTGCCCAATTCTATTTTAGGCTGCGTCTGTAGAAGAGTAGAGCACGGTTCTGCACTTCTGGGTGTCAGCACTGTAGTTGCTGAAAACATGCTTTTGACATGTGAACTGCGTGTCTCGCTGTACGGAAACTGTGTCAAACCAGACATGTCAATAATATGTTTCGCCCTGTAAATGTCTGTCTATTGTGCTCATCACCCTATTATGCCAGTTGCTTCTTAGGTGACTTTCATTCCTTGCCAAAGCGTAAAACACCCCGTGATGCATGAAATGTGGGATTTGCATACCCGTTTGAAGCGTCCAATTCAAAAGTATGTTGGCGACTCGTTCCTCGAGGGCCTGTGTATGGAAGCACAGGGTTCTGCAAAGACTTAGTGGAGTGGTTTAGAGAGGCAGCATCAGTGCTGGAGCCTGGGCAAGGTGATGGAGGAACAGTGGCTTTTGCTTTATCTTGGGGAGAGGGTGGCACTTGGTTGCTCTGGCCATGCCTGCAAAAGGGGCGGGTGGATGAATGCTGGCAGCAGCATCAGCTCCCTACATAACTTAGCAGGGCATGTGGTTAAATTATAGTTATTCTCTCCTGGCTGTGCTCCTGGAGAGCAAAACCTCTTTCCCTTTTCTCCCTGCTGATGTGCCCTTGGTGGGACAGGTAGCCGTGGCACCTGGCAGAGCCACCCCTGTGTCCACCCACTGAGGTTCGCACCTCCCTGTGCTCCTGCTTTCCACAGGGTGAGGCCGAAACTCTCCTCTCCTATGTGAGGTGCATAATACTCTCCTTTTCTCCAGCTTCACTAAAATCCTTGTATCCTGTGGTAGTTATACTTCATACTGACAAAGCAAAAGGGTTTCATAGTCATTTACCTCTTATTACATCTTATGTAATTGCACATGTTTTATGACACCCAACTGTCTCTGGGAAGTGAGAAAAGTTTCAGGTCTTTGGTTAAGTCCATTTTGTTGTTTTTTTTTTTTTTAAACTTGTACACAAAGTTTTTCAGCAACTCTTCCTGTTTACACCAGGTGAAGATCTGCCCCCCCCCCCCTCCCCCCCCTTTGCTTTCAGTCTGGTGCTGCTGCTAACTCTAAACTTGAGACATTCGCTGTTTGTACTAGGAAAGAGTGTGTGTGTAGGTATTGTGTGTGTGTGAAGAAAGGCAATTTTGAGGAAAACCTCCAAGTTTTACATTTATGAGAGTGATTTTAATAACTTTGAGTTACCCGTGCTAATCCTTTAACAGGAAGGCGGTTTGAGAACTGACCCAACCTCCTTTCCTTTCATTCGATCCCAAAACACCTGCAACTCTCAGCGGAGTAATCTATGAATCACTGTGTCTGTCGTCCACTTATTGTCTTGTCTAGTGCACTCCACGGTGGAACTAATCAACAGCCCTGAATGAAGCATTGCTCCTGAGCTGAATTCCTTAAAGCTCCTGAAGTATTCAGCAAGGAGGAGAAATCTTTTAGTATGATTTGCTCCACATTCCAAATTCATTTATAGAAAGAGAATAGATGATTAACAACGGGTCGAGAGACACAGATTTAGCACTGCTTTGCCCTGACCTGCCCCGAGTTACTCCTTCCACTTCCCAGGCTGCTCTAATAAGATGAGTTCAAGGAGTGGGATGGCAAAAGCTGCTTGAATCCCCTGCACCCAGCCGTCTTAATTTGGTTTATTGGCCTTAATGAACAAATCTGGTTCCTTAATCACAGGTGAACGGAAAAGGTCACTTGCCACTCTGACAAATGGGTTTACTCTGAGCTGTTTGTGTCGGGCTCGCAGATAGTGTGTTTCCCCCCTTTTTCTCTCCCGCGACGAAATGCCAACGTCTCTGCGGCACCTCCTGTTGCGGCCATTACCTGTGGTGTCTGGGCTGCCGGCCAAGGAGCACCCTTGGTAGCAACAAAGGCATAATCATTTCCAGTTGGAAAAGACTGAGCTGTAGTAATTTTCCTCTTTGAAAGCCACAGCAGCGAGGTTCGGGTTAAGCAGGCGCTCGTTTGGTCCTGGGACATACAGCAATGAGGGTACAAAAGTTTGTCATCTGTGGTAGCCATCTGGGGAGACTGAGAGGTCCAGCTGACCTCACTGGTGGGGTGGCCAGGGCGATGTTTGCAGTTTGTGACCACCTTTTGGCTTGGTATGGGTGGTAATTGTTAAAGAATGGGTGCAAAATGAATGATAAACATTTCCTAAACAAAAAGCTGGTCTGCGGAGAGGTTCAGAAGAGCAAGAGATGTAAAAGGTGCTGCAGGAGGGCAGTGCAAACATGGGGGTTCATCCCAAAGGACACCCTGTCTCTCCCAGGACCTGCCATGCCAGGCAGTGTCTCGCTTCAAGACCACGTTGGGGGCCTTTTCCCAAACACCACAAACTTTGGGCTCACTGACACTTTGTGCTGGCTTTGGTAGCAAACTGCAGCCATAAAGCCAAGCCTCCATCCAGGCATACCCACTGGAAAGAGCCAGCCGACCCGTCTCACGCAGGCTCTGGTTAGTGGCTTACTCCAGGAAATCCTTTTGCAGTGGGTACAGAAGGGAAACCATTTCAGAAAGCAGTTAAAGAGCTGTGTAGGTACTTGCAGCAAAAACCTAATTTCTTTCAGGCAGGGCTGAAAAATCTCTCGATGTATGTAGAAGACAGCATTTGGAGCAGTTGTTCAGGGTGAAGAGTGTTTATCACCACTCGTGATTTTTAGGCACATGGGCTGTGGAAAATAAAGCCTTTGAGAAACACTGCAGGCAGATTTGCAGAGGTACCACCCCTGTGGAGCGGTGTTCAACGTCAGCTGAAGATGGAGCTTTTCTCTGGGCCCTGGGCGCTCGCAGACGGCCTCCCTGGCAGGCTCCTTGGGTCACATAAAAAAACGAGTTGGGTCAAACCCCAGATGTGCTAACTGGGTGTTGAGATGCACTGATTTTCACTTTGCTGGGGAAAAAAAAAATAAAAATTATGTCTCTTTTACCTCACACTTCTGTAAAAAGATAAAGCTCCGTCTTGCAGGAAGGCGCTTGGACGTGGCAAACCGCAGCGGACAGGTGACTGGCAGGAAGCGGGAACGGCTGCTCCCACACAGATGCGGACGACTAAATAAGTTCTTTTGAGATCATCGTTCCCTTCAGGTCTTTTCCTTTGATTCTTCAGCTTATTTTTATGCTGGAGGCAAATAAGAAACAAAGACAAATCTGTAAAATGACGAGTCAGAGTTTATTGGAGCAGGAAAATGAGCCATTCACGGCACTTCCCGGTTTGCTGTGAGAGGGAAAATCATTCACAATGGTGAATCGTGGCAGCCAGAGCTGCTTGAAATTACTGCTTTCTGAAGTTAAATTGCTGCTGGCATGCACGAAATAAACAAAGATATTAGTTCAGTTCTTTTAAAAGTGCAAGGTAGCTGTGATTTCACAAGTGCTTTTGTAGGGCCAATGGATGATCTTACTTTTTGACAGATGATATTTAAGAGCATCTCTGTTTTCTTTGGATAACTGTACAATTTTCAAGAGAAAACTCCATCAGGGATGATGAAGAAATGCACTCACTCCCATCTCCAATAGCCAAAATGGCAAGAGGAGGTATGAGTCTCATCTCCTCGACACTGAAACTGCTGCTGCTGGAAGTGTCTGATTCCTCTCCCTGACATCAACATGGGTTTTGGAAAGAAACCTGCTCATTCTGTGTCCCAAAAGATGTTAATTCATCCAAGTTTTGTTTTGGTTTGTTTTTTTCTTGAGGGTCTCTGTAGCCTGGACTTTCAGAGTCAGCCTGGGAGATTTAGAGGTACTAGAAGTACTTTGCAGGAGCTGAATGTCACATCTCCATAATGTGTTTTTTGGCAGGTCTTATTCCTTCCCATGTGTTGGTGGCAGGAGATAGGCAGTTTATTACAACAAAAATCTAGCTCCTGAAATTCAGTTGTTTGGGCTGACACGTGAGTGAGCTAGGTGGGAGCAAAGTTTTTAGGGTGCAGATTT
This sequence comes from Jacana jacana, assembly GCA_013400555.1. Classification (NCBI taxonomy): domain Eukaryota; kingdom Metazoa; phylum Chordata; class Aves; order Charadriiformes; family Jacanidae; genus Jacana; species Jacana jacana. Next base: position 57,168 of record VZTM01030214.1, read on the forward strand.
AACAGTAAAATAGGTGTTTCTCCAGCATGGCAGTTCCTGCCCTTCTGGGTCCTCTTGGTGGTGTTGTTCCATAGAGTTTCATACCCTCCTCTGGCTGCCAGGGAGCAGAATCTGTTCCCTGCAACCTGAACAAAGTTTTTGCTCTCTGCTCTCCCAAGTTTAGCCTGTGTACATGGACACAACATCTGATGAGACCATCTGCAGTGTTACCTCCTCCTGCCAAACCTTTCAATTTCTTCTCGTTCACAGACTATCGAGGTGGGTTTTATCTGCTGTAAGTGTCTACAAGCACGCCTACCGCTGAGCAAAGCGCTTAAATTTCCTTTGTACTGATGGACAGCTCGTAGGGTTTCATCTCACCTCAAACTGGACAGCTAAAATGAGTCCCTGGAACAGTCCCTTCCAGCCCTCGGTTTCCTGCTGCCCGTGTGAAGCTGGTGTGTGTATTGTAAATGTCCAGAGTCAGCGGTGGTGGATCCCCGCGTAGGTTGTGTGCAGACAGCAGAGGGTGCTGGAGTTTTTTTTCCTTTCAATGTGCCTCCAAGGTTGCAGGATCATTATAACCTAAAATCAATTTGCTTTTATTCTGATTGCTGCACACACAGAAGCCAGACAGGTACAGCAAGAGAGGAGGTACTCATCTTGAGTTAGATGGACATTGTCACCTTCCAAAGTCACACCTCTGCCAAAACCTCTGTATCTACCCAAATAGTAAGTGGAAACTGAGATTATCATAATACAAAACAACAAATTATATTTGTCTAATGATTTTTTTTTCTCTCTTAAAACATTTTTTAGAAACTTTTTTACAGAGCATGGGAGACAAAAGCCTCCACAGTTCTTTATTTCAGAGAAGTCAGAGTCCAGAAAATTGTGCTCTGTCGGAAATCTAACTTGGAGCCATTATCAACCTCCATCGAGCTGCCAATACAGACTTTTACAGATCAGGGTAACCGTGTTGTCAGTTGACACCTTGCTGCCTTACAGCAACATCCAGATCGTATAACTGAAGAACTTCACTCAGGCCCATCAATCTCATGGGCCAGGGCTGGAGAAGGGGCTCCCCTGGAAATGTCAGTAGCAAGACTTTCAGTAGCAGCATTTAAAAGAAGCAAGGGTAGGAGTCAGGGTGCCAGGCTGTAAGGCTGGAGGAGCTCCTTTAAGCTCAATAGAGCTTCAGTGAATTAATGTTCCCAAAGCTAAGCTTTCTCTATCTGGACAGGGCTGCACTTGGCCGGTGGTAGAATAAATCTGAAATTCAGACTTGCTCCAAAGAGTCCATCCAGGTGTGCTTTGGGCTATATTGTGTGTGCTGACACACGTACTGCAGGTGGTGGTGCTGATGGCAAGGAATGGGAGCCTGTGGAGGGCAACAGCCACTTCACCTTCCAGTTAATGTACCCTTTTACATCCACCCGTATTTAAAAGCACAAATTTCACACCTGCAGGTTACAAGTCCAACTGATGTCAGAGCCAGGATTAAAACTTGGGAGTGACTGGCTTCTAGCCTATTCCTTAATCTATTAAATCACACAGTCTCTCTTCTGCTAACTTTTGCTGGTTACTGGGATTGCTTGGCGGCAGCAAGCCCAGGCTGATGTCTAATGCTGGCTCCATTACCAAGTTGGCTTAGTTGCCAGCTCAAAGGGCATCCAGTCAACAAATGTCTTATTTTTGGATTCTCCTGTTCTCCTGGGAGGACTGTTATGAAGAATGACCTCCCTTACCTCATTCACCTTGTTTGCTGTTCCTGACCCAAATACTGTCGTGGCTGTTGCATGAGTCAATCGTCCCATGGAGTAGTGGTCTTGCTGTGATGTTTTCATTAGCATTTGAACCAGAGCGGTGGCTGGCATCTACAGGATGTTTTGGATGAACATAGAAAAGTCTATATTTTAGTCATGTTAAAGCTATGGCCAAGTTAACAAAAGTCAGGAAATCCAAACTGCAGATTGATAGGTTGTCCTTGGATTGCCCTGCCATGTCTAGGCATGGGATGGTGACACAGCTGGGACTGAGCATCGTGATCCATGGGGAATTGCACCGAGTGCCTGGGCATTGTGTGATGTCCTGAAGGTGGAAGAGCAGCCACAAATGCATTAGGGACTTTTATGGTTTAATTCTTCTTCTTTCTAAGGCTGATTTATTCTACTCTGATTCAGTTTAACATTTCCGTGCATTGAAGTAGAAGTTGTTTTTTTGGATCTGAAAGTCAAGGTGGTTTCTGTACCTCTGGAAGGCTCTATATGTGGTTGCTCGTGGCACATGGGCCCTTCTGCACAACAACTCACAGAAACCACTTCCCAGTGAGAACGAACTATTTCCCTGTTGTCTTCTTCTGTAGCCAACATCCCTTCTCTGTTTTCATCTGGGTTTTTTTTTTTCCCCCTTTCTGTATGAGTTTACAAGTGAGAACCTTCTTTAGTAAATATACTATATAGGAATCCAAAATCTTTCAGTTTGCCTGCAATATGAAAATTACGATGGGAGTCAAGAGTCACGGATCCTTATGCTAAACTACAGTTTTTATGAGCACTTGGAAAGCTTTGCCGAAGTTTCTTATTAGAACCGGTGAGATTATTCAGATCAAGTTAATTTTCATAACTTCTAAGATGCTGGTTCCATTCCAATATGTAATTCCTTAAAATGTTTTAGTATCTCCCATTACCCGTGTAAATGGGTAATTTTCATTCTCTTTTCTGTTGGCAGAGCGTTGCACATGCAGCATGGAGTGTTTATAGCTTTTGCTGAGCGGGCCGACCCAGTTTTAGGGCGGAATGGCTCGACAATTTGATGCAAGGAAAAAAAAGATGTTTAAGTGTAAGATGGAATTTTGCAACCTGATAAGCAGCAATCCCAACTGGAGTAATCCAGGGGACCTTGCAAGCTCTCCTCCAGGCACGCCGGCGGCTCGGCGCTATCTCTTGGGGCGGCTGGGAGTTTTACAATTGCCCTGCGACTTCCTCCTCCCTCCTCGCGAGGAGAGGATGGGAATTTGCTGAAGGCTTTTATCAGCAATATGCATCTGCCCCCATTCTCACTCAGCGGCTCTGGCCAACAAGTGGGAAAAGTCGGGCCAAGGCGTAATCTGCTCCCAGCTTGCTTCCTGCCGCCGTGCCCCAGGGATGAAGGAAGCAGACAAGTGGCCCTGCATGCTCTCTCTTTGCCAGGCCCCAAAGTTCAAGAGGCTCAGGGAGACAGAAGAGAGTTTCTTGCTCCCTTTTGCAAGGGGTGTTGCATATTTCATGCTGGAATATAGTAAAAGTCTGTAAAGGTGAGTTTTATGGGACAAACCCCAGATGAACCTTATAATGTCAAGCTCTTCGGACACCTGCTGATTGGATTTTGGTCTGAGCAGAGCCATTTGCTCTGTACAACCTGATCTAATATTAAAGTGTCATCTGAAGAGTCTTCCAGTTAAATGAGGTGTCGTCTTAAGGTTTAGTTTTGTACTTCTGCTCCGTCTGCAGTTTGAGCGTACTTGGGGCCACCGCTTGATTTATTTCTTTGTCAGTTCAAAAAGCTTTTGCATCAAGAGTTTCTCTTGTGTCTACACAAGTTATTTCTGATGAAGTGTGGGGTGGAAGGGACATCTCTACTCCTGGCACACATAATAATCCAGGAGAAGTTCCTGGATATGGAAGGCCTGTGTATGAGAACACAGGGAGCACGCTGGGATCTGAGTGATCTCCTATACCACAGTGGCATCCACCAACGAAATGCAGAGCAGAAGCTGTGCTGTTGCAAAGCACCATGAGCCCTCCAGACATAGCCAAAGACTGCCTTTTCTCTATTTATCTGCAGCCCTTGGCACAATAGAGTCTTGGTTCCCCAGATAAAGCCGTAAGGTGCGACTCTGATATAAACAGTAGGAACACAGCTGGTCTCTTTTGCTGGTGGATAAATAGGAGAAGACCCAGCTCAAGTCAGAAAAACTGTGCTGATGGGAGCAAGCATCCGTGTTTCCTCAGAACTCTAGACCTTTGTTTCTCCTTTTTAAAAATTAATTTTTTTTTTCCCCTAAAGCAACATCATTGGTGAAACCTTGCTCCCATTTACATCCCAGGAGTTTTGCTGTGGACTTCTTTGGTGCCAGGACTTCACTCCATGTGGGTTTTTTTAGCACCTGAGCTTAGGTAGGGTTCAGGGGAATGCAGCCGTGATTAGCCCAGCTTTCCTGTGTTGTATCAAGGTCTGGAGTTAACAGGGCAGTTGCAGAGCGTGGCACGTAATGCATTTCTGCATTAAATACACCCACATTATCTTACAGCCCAAGCAGCCCAGATTGTCAGTAGACAATTATGGGTTTTGCTGGGTTTATTTTGATTGGCCTGCTCTCAGTTTTCCATAGTGGTACTCTATTTGTAAAAACAGATCATTAATGATAACAACAGATGACATGTGTCTGAAATATGGGGTGGACGAGGGAGTTAGTTTTTCTTCCTATTTTTTTTTTTTTCCTGAGTGTCTGCACTTTGACAGCACGTTTGCCAGGCTGTCACTTGGTTGAGAGATTCACAAGATTAGGACCTCATTGTGTGAATGTTTTCACAGCACTTGTTGCTATAAAGAATCTTCACACTGTGGTGGATGAAATCTGGACTCCTAGACACAAACTGTTAAGAAGCAATCATAACAATTAGCTAATGTGTCAACAATTAGCTAATGTGTCAACAATTAGCACTTTCCATCAACCGGCATCGAGTGGAACCTTCTTCTTATCCATATGCAGACAAAAATGCAATGATGTAGTAAAGAAAAGCAGGGAAGTTGGCTGCACTCATCCCTTGCTGTAGCCAGCAAACTCCCGTGGGTATTGTTTACAATGATTATTCTTCCATTATGATGTTATTGCACAGGTCAGGGGTGGTAGCTAGACTGAAAATAAGCTTTTTCCCCCCCCCTTTTCTTTCTTTTTTTTTTTTTATTTCTGAAACTCTTGGCTCCTTTTACAAAAGTACAACAGAAACAACTGCTGTGAAAAGGTCAGCCAGTAACAGTACTTCAGTGTTTAACTGGTAAATATTTCAAAATAGTATTTCTAATATTTTACCATTTGGAAGTTTTTCAATGCATCTCCAGTCCAGGGCGACTCAATCAATGTAAAATTTCCACCGTCTCCATTGGGATTCTTTACAATGGGTACATTATAGTCTGATACCGTATCTACCATCAGTTGGTCAGAATTTGTTTTAATATCTTTTTATATGGTATATTACTGGCAGTAATATAAAAACCACTGTTTTCTCAAGTATTGTACATATCTCCATATGTCTTCTGACATGACCTTGCAGCCACTCTTACCAGTACAGTAGCTTCTTTAGAAGACAGTGCATTTGACTGGAAAGAGGATCAGAGTCTTCTCCAAGGAAATGTCTTTTGGGAATGTTTCCTGTAACTCACGGGGTTTGTAACAGGCTACTGTGAGATGAACATAAAGTACTGCAGCATGGGTGGGGGGTTTTCTGGTTAATTGTGGAGCTGAATCCAAAGCGAAACCATCTTAAAAACAAGCAGTGCAGTTTCTGAGAGTAACACGCTGCTTGACTGCAAGCCAAAGCAATTGATTTAAAACAGGGCACGGTGCTCGAGCGCAGCCTCATCTGGTACAGCACCCTGGTAGCTGCAGTTTGGACCATGTGTGTATGTTTAGGAATTATATGACAGCTCAATAAACAAGGCATTGCAGTGATCTGAACAAAAAAGGTGGAGGTAAAGATGCCAAAAGACCAGCAACCAAAGTTTACCACTGTCTCCAAGTTCAGCCTGTGCTACCTTGCTGTAACAAGGGGAAAGGAGGAGCCTGTGGTTTAGGGGCAGATGCACCATCTCCCCAACTCCTCATGGGTCTCCCATAGCCTTCCTACAAACCTAAGAACTCAATGTACCACTGTTGCCCCCTTTTGAATCCCAATTCTTCTCTGTCCCCTCCTTCCAGCCTGGGACATTGTGATACTAAACAAATGTTTGAGATTTTTGGAGTGGCAGGGGGGGAGTATAATTACACTAAGGATTATTAATATGGGAAATATGGTCAATAAATGTGAGAGGGGTTGAGTAACGCAGGAACATTCTTTACAAATTCTTTAGTAACGGAGTAGGCAGAGTGCCACAGACAAAGAAAATCCTCTGAATTGCAAGTGTGTTCTTATGGCTTTTGCCAAGACGATGACAAAACCAGTTCTTTCTTCTCGCATTAGGACTCCTATTCAATGATACACTTAAGCATGTTCTTAAATTCCGTTGACGATTGAAAGCACTGTTGACTTTAATAGGACTTAAGCACCTGTTCATGGTTAATTGTGTACTTTCAGGGCTTTTCTTGAAGGGGAAAAAAAAAAAGATGGATAGACTTAGGCATGTGCTTAAAGTTAAGCAGGTGCTTAAGTGCTTTGCAGGACAGAGGTCTTAGAACCAGGTCTAATCCCCTCTGAGGTCAGAGGATGGATTTTCCCTGCACAGTGTGCCTAGTGCAGAGGAGCAATTTGTTTAAGTGACAAAATGAAGTCATGAGAAACCTCTGAGGTATTTTTTTCTTATTTTTTATAATTATATTATTGAATTGAATTATAAGATGAATTTACAACCAGACTAAATGAATTATAGAATCATATAGGTTGGAAGAGACCCTTGGGATCATCAAGTGCAACCATCAGCCCTACTCTATAAGTTCTCCTCTACACCAGATCCCTCAACACCACATCCAATCTACTCTTAAACACAGTCAGGGATGGTGACTCCACCACCTCCCTGGGCAGCTGATTCCACTGACTGACCACTCTCTCTGTGAAAAACTTTTTCCTCATGTCCAGCCTAACCCTACCCTGCTGCAGCTTGCAGCCATTCCCTCTCCTTCTATTGCTCACTGCCTGTGAGAAGAGACCAGCACCAACCTCTCTACAATGCCCTTTCAAGCAGTTGTAGAGAGTGATGAGGTCTCCCCTCAGCCTCCTCTTCCTCAGACTAAACAATCCCAACTTCCCTTGGACTGAACCAAAATCTCTACGAACATTGACAGCTATGGGTGCAGATAATATTGCTTAATAATTGTAATTGTACCCTGAAAAAAATCTTTTTTTCCACAGATGTAACCCTGGAGTTGCTCCTGGCCAGTGCAGGGCTTGAAACCTGCTCCCCAAGAGGAGATGGGACAGCAACTGGCCTGGAGTAAGATGGGAGAGGAGAAATGCTTTTTTTCTCTGAGAAAGGGCTGCTTTGGCAGGGGCAGCGATTGATGGTTCAGAAATGACAAACCCAGGCGTGTTTTCCCTGCCCCTTAGCCTGGAATTAGGCAACTGTCTTTTGGGTGATGGTGGGATTCCAGTACCTAATTCTCCTTGAGAGTTGCCCTGGGTACATATTCCTCTCCACCCCCTGCCTAGAGGAGAAGATGAGGCTTTTTTCTTCCCTTCTCTTGGTTCATATTATAAGTCCCTGCACAGGGCTTGTCTTGCTGGAAGGAGATGTGCAATGATCACTGAAGTGGATCCTTTGTGGGACCTCTAGGTAGTGCAGCAGCAATTAAAAAAACTAGTTGCCAAATAACTGTAAATTTGTGGATCAGAATCTTTAAGATTAAAAATAGTACCTTGGCTTCCCCCCACACTGTCCTATCTACTGAGCACTGAGGGGAGCAGTGTCTATGCTTTGCTTATGGTCATCTTCCTGAAAGAATGGTACCATCCAAAGAGGATGATCAGAGGTTTGTTGTCACTGTGTGAGTCACCTTCAAAGTGTGGACCTGCCACCACTGTCCTCTGGGAGAAACCAGCAGAGAGTGATTGAAACCTTTCTTTCTATTTATGGTGAACCTCAGCCAGCCTTGGGCTGTGCAGGGTGGGTGATGAGCTACAAGCTGGGCTGTAGAAACTGTATGATGCTTTGGTAGGAAAAGATCATGGCCAGCATGGATCTGAGGTGTTGGTCCTCCTTGTGTGGTGGGGTTGGACCTCGGAGATGCAGACCATGCCAGGGCAAATCTGAAAACATGGGCACCCTGGGGAGTGAGAAGGTCTTCCTCCAGTGCCTTGACCATGAGTCTTGCCATATTTGGTGGTTTTCTCAAAGCCCCATTTCCTTCAGTATTGTGATTAAGTGACAATGTCGTCTTTTATTTAAAAATAAAAGGAAAGAAAAAAGGAAAAAAAAAAGCAAAAAAACAACAAAAAAAGAAGTTTCCAGCCTTTGTGGTAGTGGAGATAAGCTGGAAAATGTGAGCATTCCCACATTAGAAGAAACTTACCCAAATAAGAAAGCAAATAATTAGAATCCAGAATGCATTTATAACAACAACAACAAAAAACCCCAAATGGAAAAAGAGAGTAAAATTAAGCTATATGCCTTGCTGAATGAATTTGAAAGGTGGAAGTCAGTATCACCGGCTTGTTCATGGGAGGTGAGGGATGCCCAGTGCAGGTACCATGCCCAGGTCTCTTTTTATGATTTAACCCCTTCCCCATGAAACTGTGATAAATGCAGTTTAGATGGTTTGGGCGGATCATGGGGCTGTGGCTGGAGGGATGGATTCCTTGCCTGGCTATATTGCTTTTTGGAGTAAAATGTAAGTATGTGTTTAAGCTGGACAGGAGGAGTTTTATCTGCAGTCAGGAATATGATAACCAGAATGAAGTCTTCCACATGAGGGCTGTGTCACAGATTAATAGGAAAATAGAAAACATGAAAATTCTTAGTTTGTCTTATTCAGCTTCTTTACAAAAGGAAACGTGTTCATATCAGAGCGTGGCAGGCAATCCTTGCCACTGCGGAAAGGAGAAGGAAAACAAGGAGAGCCAGGTGCTCCAAATAAGAAAATGTCAGGAAGGCTCTACGTCTCCGCCGAACAGCCTGCGCTATAAATTGTGGCAATGCCACCATTGTGACCTGGAGCCTGGGGGAAGAGAATAGTATAAAAATGATAAATCACAGCCAGAGTTCCAGATCTTAATCAGACAAAGCAAGCTGGTTCCATTATCAGACAGATTTATATAATCGCTTACTAATAACGCTGTGTCCTTCCTCTGGTTTCTTTTAGTAGACGTGGAGTAAGACCCCAGATAGCAATCCTGAGGTCACATCTGTCCTGATATCAGAAGGCTCTTCCAGCCCGACCTTCTGCATCAAGCAAGCAATAGTTTCCTTCCATTAATACCTGCTCCAACTAGAAGCACCTCTCTCAGGAAAGCAGTGAATTCTGCTACTGAGCAAGCCCAGCATCTGGTGAACTTTTGAACAATTATTCTTGGTTGTATTCCTCACTGCAGGGTCTCCAGCTTCCAGCCATTGCCCTCATGATACGGCTCTTTACGTCAGCTCAAGAGATTTGCATCATCAGGCCATGGTGGTCTTCTTTCCTCCTCCCCTCTAGAAAAGCCAAAGAAACTCTTCCCCATGCTTTTTGCTACAGACATATTTTCTCATCTTTTCATTACTTTTACTGTTCTTCTTTTGAATCCACACCTATATTTCCACACTCTTTCTCGAAGTGGAGGTGTCAGACCTCACGGCAGGAGTGTTTGTGTCAGTGGCATCACTACTGCTCTGCTGGCAGGTCAGTCTGCTGCTGCCTGTCTTTCAGGGAAACCCAAGTCCCCTGCTGCATTGGCGTCTTCCCTTCTTGCAGCTCCTTGATTTTTGCATCTTCTGCATCCTGTAGTGAATTTCAGGTGTTTCTTCATTGTCACTGATTGAAAGCTCTGGTTGTGGTAATGCCAGAAAGAGATTCTTGTAGGAGTCTTGGGAATTTATAGTTTGATGAAGATTTCCTACTTGCAGTTGCATTTAAACTTGTCTTTTATTTGTGTGTGTTTTGTATCATTTCATTTCATTCTCCTGCCTGATAAAATATAATCACTTACTAGTAATGCCTTCTCCATATGTCAGTCTCTAAAATACCATCCAAGAATTTATATGGTAATATAAAGTCATAGCTATTATCTAGCCAAATATTTTGAGTAGTCTAAGTGTATTATGTGACCAGAATTAACTTTGTCAGGTGAGCTTATAACCGTATCCAAAAAATTCCCATGGACTTTGCTAGGAACTACTGTTTATAAATGCATACCAATTAGCATTAGCCATAAATATGTAACTTTAATTCCTAAGGAAGAAAACCCTGGTGGTGGAGCAAATAACTGCAGTGTAATTTGCCCACTCTGGTACCAGGTCAACCTGTCTTTAGCTGACGGCTCCCTCTGACCCGTCGCAGATACCAGAACCGGGCTGGGTTTCCTGCTGTCCTCTGAAACTGGCACTTTCTTCTTAGAAACCCACGTTTACAGTTCAGGGGACATCTTCTTCAGCTGCCCTAAAAACTCTTGTGTGCCCATCGTTTGGATAAGTTAATCTGAAAAAATAAAATTGTCTAGCTTTCATAGCTGCAATTTAATTCCCTTCTGGGTTATTCTGAGATCGGGTCACCACTGAGGATATGTGTGAAATGGCATTTTTCTCCAAACATTTCACACAGTTGTCTCTGTGAGCACTTCTTGCTTTTATACCTTATTTTTGGCAATTAACTAGTGCCATAATTTAGATCACTTTTGTTTCTACCGAACTCGAGATTTTCTTATGTCGTTATTTTCCTCTGGCAAATTTCTGTAATTTATAGCTCCAAATTAACATTTATGACTGTTAGCTTCCCTCTTTTCTCTTATATTTATACCAGCTCCCACTTCCCCTCCAAGTGACACTGTTTTATAGGTTTTCTGGTTGGGTATTTTTTTTTTTTGGTCATTTTTGTGGCAGCTTACTTTCTCAGCTACAGAATGGAGCCTTGTAAACATCTTGTAAAATGTTAGCCGATCCCAAGTATCATTCCCACACTTTTCTTCAGTTTCTTCCTTTCCACCAAATGGTTGGGTAATTGTTTTCAGCTTTGTGAAATCATCCCTCAGAGCAGTAAATGCGTTCATAACCGGTGGGACTTTTATTCTTATCACACATAATGAGTGTAATTAAGGTGGTTTCATGAGAAATGGGTGTCATCAACCTACTGCTGTCATCCAGGTCCCTCTATTTGTCCTTGCCTTGTGTGAATCCCGGTTGGAATTATATTTTCCTAAACCCTCATATTACTTTCTAAATAAATGGGGGATTCTCTGACTGCGTAGCTTGTTGTTGAGGTTCATGTATTCAGCCCTGGGAAGATCATATACTTCTACCAGCTCTGTATTTGTTTACACAAACCCACCACTCCAGAAAGATCAGTGCCCTGGGAGGCGTCTCTGCCCCATCTACTTTTTCCTTTTGGAGGGAAAGAAAAGTGATGGGGGGGAAGTTTGTGCCCCTGCGCTGTGAAGCGTGCTGCCCAGACACCTGTACATAACGTGGAGTTAAATAGGGGAAATAATAGGGAAAGCATTTCTGTTGTCATTTCCATTTGGATCATCCTCATCATCACGTTTCAGGGTGACAGGTACAGAAATAATGTGTGAAAGTCTCTTTATATGGTGCATTTTGAAAGGCTGTTCAAGTAGTCAGTCTGAAGCAGGCATAAGATAAGGATTTGAATTATTTGTGTGTGGCTGGGTGTACAAGTGTATGCCTGTATCTGCAGCAAATTAAATTATGCTTTAGTGCCAAACACATTTGAGTGGACTGGGAAAGACTCTTGGGAAGATGCTGGGTCTTTCTGCTATGATATTTTCTGGTAATTAAACAGTTCTCTATTTTATAATAGTTAATGAAAATGAGAGTGGTTGGAAGGGTTATTTCTGTCTGTTACTATTAGATTCTCCAGATTTGCTGACCCTGAATAATTAAATGTTTTTGATCACTCCGTTTATATTGCCTAGAACTGAAGTAATTCTGATCCTTCAGCAAACTTGAAGCACAGCATGGAACATACTGAAAGGCGCCAAAAGATGAAACATTTCAGTTTTGTGGTTCACATCTGTCTGTCCTGAGACCAGGAGACCATTATAATACACTTAGAGCATTTAAAAGCTCCTCAAGGTTGAAAGCCCCGATTAGGGCAGTATCTGTTCACGTGTGGAAGCCCTGCCTGTGCCAAACCTGGGAGCAAGGAGCCCTCGGGTCTTTTTCCTATGGGAAAAGTGGTTAATAATGTTGGGTAGTGGGGAAAAAATAAGGGGAAAATGTAATCAAGGGAACCCTGACGCTGAAGTGAAAATAGCAAAGTACACATCCATCAGTTTGTTCTGTTTTTACAGAGAGTATAAAATATTTAAACTGAAGCCATTAATCATCCTGCTCCTCCGTTCTAATCCATGGGAACCACAGGAGGTCACCAAATATGCATTTAATATAAAAGAATGAACAATATTGGAGGAAAAAATAGTGTAGTCTAAGAGTAGAAATGAAAAGAGCAAAAGATTTTCAAGCAGAAATTTTTGCTAAAAATGACAATATTATTTTCATAATGTTCCGTTGGAAAATCATGACATTTTGGGCAGCAATTCAAAATAGAATTAATTAAAACAAATACCTAAGGTGGAAGTTGGTTTTATTTCTTGATTTTTTTTTTTTTTTTAAGATATTGCTGGACAGAACCATTCTCTATTTTGTTTATTTTGATAAAATCCCAACATTGCTCATGGAAAGCAGATGCTTCTTGCAGAAGCCATTGCCAAGACATTCCAGGTCTCCGTCAGGTGATTTTGGTGGATGTTTTGAGCCCCTCTTCGCTGTTGGGTTTTGTAGCCCAGGCTGATATTCCCCCCCGGTTTCATACCTAAAGGTGAGAGAGGAGTGTGTGTGTGTGTGGATGCCTTTCCCTACCTTCACTGGACACCTTGGGTGTTGGTGTGGAGAGGAAAACCAAGGTCTCTGGCTAAGCTGCATCACTGTGATTTATTTAACATTATTTGAGTTTCCTGGAGTAAGCCTGGCTATTTATTTATTTATTTATTTACTATGGTGGTGCCTGGAGCGGGAGATGGGAGGAGATACCTCAGTGCAGGGATGGCAGAAGCAGACCAGCTGCCCAGTCAAGGGCTGGAAGGAGCAAATATTTCCATTATCCAGGGGTGGTATCCTATGCCTGCTATAAATGCTAACGAGAGCCGGTGTGTAAAGCGAGAGCACAGAGAGCTGCTGTGCCTTGTGCCGCCCAGGAACGCGGGGAGAGACAGCAGCACGAGGCAGAACTATGGGTTTCCAAACCCTGCATTCAGCTTTGGCACAATGCAGCCACTGTAGAAGAAGACGTTAGGAACAAAAAATAAAGCTTGAAGCTTCAAGAACAGGCTGCCAGAATTATTAAGAAAAACATCAAAATGATGCCATTAAAAACAGATGGGGATTCTATAAAGTATTGAAAAGAAAATGTTTAATTATGAGCCTTATGCAAAACCCATCAAAGTTGGATTAATATTATAGTGCTGTTGCTGTAGAGGGTTTAAGTAGTCCGTGGTGGAACATTAATCTTTCACTCCTTTAAAAATAATGTTTTCCTTTTGTTGATGACAAATTCCATCTCTTCACTGTTGAAATCATATATCCAGATTAATAGCATCTAACATAATGAAATCAAAAGGCACAGGTAATATGGATTAGTTTAGAAAACAACAACATGGGAGGAAAAAAAAAGACCCAAGGGGAAAAAAAACTTGACTGGATGAGTGCTTTTGTTAACATCATGGGTTTTTTCCCCCCAGTTGTTAAAAGATGAGGGGTTAATCTCTGTTCATAGGTATTGTCTGTCTGGGATATCGTGTTGGGGCTGTATATCTAGAGCATTGCTAGAAGTATGTCAAACAGTGAATGCTTTGCAATTTTGGGGGGTTGGAGACTCTCATCTGCTTTGGGCTTTTGGAAGGTTGCCTGTGGCTGTGCAATCTGAACACCTCTGGCAAGAAGGGCTGCCCCAAATCTGCCTCTCAGCTCAGCTGGCTGGAAGAGCTAGAAAGAGTTTCTGGGATTTTAGTTAATGTAAGTATCTGACGTGTGGAGCTCCTGGTGGAGGGAGGGTTATTTTGGGAAAGCCGGGCTGCAGGGCTGCTTCTCCCACCTCTCCCCCCCAGCAGCATCGTGCTGTCACCTCCATCCGTGAGGAGCAAGACCTGTGCTTTTGAGCACCCAGCTGCTTTGTACAATGAACCATGTGGTCAGAACCCCGTGTGCTCTAAGTCACTTCATACAATGGGAACGACTTCCCTTCTTCTTTTCCAGTCACCCCCCAGCCTCCCCCCTTGCCAAAAAATAAATAAAAAAATAATCAAAATCTATGCTATATTGAATCACCAGCTACACCAAAAGCAGGCTCTTATTTTAGCAAAAAATATCAACACTGGCTGCCAAGGTAGATTTAAGGTATTCATTACAAAATATTTTGTCCTGGGCTTTAAGAATAATGCACTTCCAGTACAAAGAAATGGTTATTCTGAACATTGGACATTTTTTTAGTTATTTACAATAGGTTTCAAGATTTAGAATTACCATGAAAGATTTACTTATATTGCAGTTCATGTAAAATTTAAAATCAATAAAGTAAATAAATTTAGCTTGTCTGCCTGAATCGATTTCCTCCTATGCTAACGCAGCCCTGTAATACTGTACTTTCTTATCTCCGATGTCATCCTCTAGCCATAGTTTCAGGGTTGCAATTCTGCTGTGTTATCATGTCCTCTGCGACACAGTGTGCCTCTGAGTCGCTCGTGACTTCAATATTTCAAACCTGGCTTATGAACACCTCCTCCCCCCCGAACTGGGAGCCGCTGGGAGCCAGGCTTCCTCCCAGCCCCGTGCTCTCACAGCCGGTGGGTGAGGGAGAGTGGAGTAAATGGAGAAAAGGGAAACCCCTGGGTAAATGGGGAAAGGGAAAACGCTGCTGCCGCCGAAATAGCTGGGCTCCAGCGCTGCTGAGGTAGGCATGGAAAAGAGCTGAGAAGGTCCTTTGGCAGCGCATCCTCACCAGAGAAGGAGGAAGGATTTCATTTTCTCCCACTTTTTCCAAAAATGTCAGTTTCTGGCTTGAGAACAAACAGAACTTCCTGCTTACAAAAATATTGTTTGCAAATTTGTAGGATTTAAAAGGGCGATGAGAAGCAGTTCTGCTCATCCAGCTGTTGTGTTGGTACGGTCCTCAGCATGTGAGACGGGGCAGTTGCAGCGTGCACTGAAAGAGGAGAGACCCCCTGGGATGGGTTTTCCTCTCACTTTTTTAATAATAGATGCCTCGGGCAGGGGTTGTAAGTTGTCATAGATGTATCGCAGTGGAAGACTGGCTTCTGAGCAGGATACAGGGCTGGGGCAGTGAAACCTGCAGCCTGGCTATGGTGATCTGGTTCCCAGAGACCCACAGCTGTTTCAGGGGACACCTCTAATGTCCCAGCTGGGGTGCCACCTCCCAGTGGGAGCAGACTATGACCATAATGAGGTGCCGTCAACCACCCTGCAATTCAAGTGGGCAGAATACAGGAAGGGTGGGCAAGCATGAGCAAAGCTCTGTGCAGGGGTGGGTTGCTGTATTTAGTCTTTATTTCGGGACCCAAATGAAAATGTTATCCAAAAATATCATTGATGGCTGCCAGTATCCTTTGGCAACTCCCCCCCTGCCCCCCCCCCAAACCTTTAGTTGTTCCCAGTCTGTAATGTGAAATGGAATTCTTCATGTTTTCTGAATCTGTGGCATGACTGGTAAAGGCTTTATTGCATTGACAGGTTTGGCTTTCTGATTAAAAAGGAATTATCTTTTGCCGAATTGAGGATAGTGGTTTCGTTTGACGCGTTCAATAATTTAAAGTTTGGTCCTGTTCTGCATTGGAACAACCCAAAACTTTGCAAACAGGTTTGTAAAATTAAATTAGGTGGTAATGGCAGCGTCTGCACCTGAGCACGGTTTTCAGTTCAATCTGTCTCTCTGATTAGAAGTAACTAGAGGGTCATGGATTTCAGAGACCCTTACCTAAAATAGTTGTCAAAACTGATACACCTTTGGAAGATGCCCTGGCATGAATGAAAAGCCTTGCTGAAGGAAAACATATGGTCAGAAATGTTGGAGCCAGCTCCGGCTTTAACCCTTTGCAGCTTCATTAGCATTCCCTGTGGAAGCAGAAACGATAACGTGAGCCATCAACCCACCTCAAAATGCCTTCGAGAAGTTTGCCCAGCAAGACTAGGCACAGCTGTGCTATTCAAAGGGTTTGGGGGAAAAAGAGTCCTTGCAACAATAATAATCTAAAACTGATGAACTTTAAAAATATTGGATTTATTTATTAAAAAAGGAAACACGTAAATATAAATGCTTTGATTCTGGGTCTGGCAAAAGAGTAACTGTTTTTACAGCCGAGCAAACACTGTTCTTTTCAGGCAGTGCTCTGGTTTCACATGAAGTGAAATGTTCCTTTTTTATTACTTGCACAAGAAAAGAAAATACCAACCCCGTCTGTCAGTGTTGCGCTTGAGTTTAAGATGGAGCACCCTTCCGGAAGCTGCGAGGAAGATGCCTATAAAATGTTAGGCAGACTTTAAAGGAAAAAAGTAAAATTATAGGGAGAACAGAAAACAGAAGAAGAGAGGACATAGTGATGTAATAATAAAGATAATAATACTAAAAAAGGGGCAGATCTCTTTCTGGTTTATGTTAGGATAAATTCAACTGAAACCAGTAACGTTATGCTGCATTTATACCAGTGCAGCAGCAAAAAGGTTCACATATATCCAAAGCTCATGAATTTGAGCAAATAAATACAAGCTATGTAATCAGTTTTATTTGTTTTCTGACTCATGTCTGGTGCGTGGAGGCGAAGAGGCTCCGGTTAGAGGAGCAGAGTTGTCCTTTGGGCCGGAGCTGATGGGGAAATGGGAGCATTAAGTTAGAATAAAGTTGCAGGATCGCCTTTTCAGCTCTGTAGCTTCTGGCAGCTTTTGCAGGTGATTTTGAACACGATGTTATTCTAGCCCAAATACAATTCCTATACCGTGTTGGGTCAGCCTTAGAGAAAACAAGATGTGCTGGATTGGGTATGTGCATTAATGACCGGGTTTTCCCAGATGCAGAGTCGTACAACTCCTGAGGCTGTTTCTCACTAGAAAACTTGGCTGAGACGTGGGGAATTGGGCTAATTAAGAAAATGTTAAACACAGCTCTGCAGTAACAGCAGCTGACTGGCACGTTGGCTGGAACAAGAGGCATACTGAGCCCGACTGTCACGAAGCTGAGAAAGGAAGAGCCTGTCGTTTTATTAACTGCAAACTTGTGTTGGATGGTGTTAGCGAGGCTCCCCCAGAGCAAGGCAGCTGAATTTTCTGGGGAAGGCAGGGTGGGCGCCCACAGGGGGAACACTGTGCCCTGAAGGTCACTTAGGCATTCATTTCATCCCCTTTTGTTTTTCATAAACAGAGTTACGGTGTCAGAAATAAGTTGTGTTTTTCAGTCTCCTAAGCACCCACAGGTAGGCTTGGAACAAGTACTTAATTTTAGAAGTACCAAACATCACGCCAAGAGACTTGCTGTCCTGTTCTGCACTGCTGCAACTCAGACCACTTCTCTTGGCGCCGAGATAAGGGGCAGGAAAATGTCTTCAGTCACCCATTTAGAAATGGCTCAGAAATCCTAGCCCCAACTGTTGAAATCTTTTCCCTTTCTGCTTTGCCTGTTTAGGAAATAGGTAAATAATTAATCCCATATAGTGCCATTTTTAATTCTATGATCTACTGCTTTTTCACTGAGGACATGAGCTGTGTCCCTGCACAGGGTGACTGAGGTTTATTTCGGCACCCAAGAAGTGGTGGTGCTCTGCTCTGCAGGAGCAGCTCAGGGCATGCACAGCAGAAATGCACGGGACCGGCCAGGAATATTTCTGAGTGTATGTAATCAGCAGGGAGCTCGCAGACTTTATTTAAACTTTCAACTTTTCTGCACTTAGATTGTCAACTATTTTAAGGCCTTTCCAAAAAGCCACCTTTTCCACTCCTTTTTGATTTGAATTTTGCATTTCCTTTCACTGAATACAATTGTTTGTGTTAGCGAAGCGTGATTGTGCTGCCTTTGGGTTGGATTGCATTTCTGCAGTATCTTGCAGGACTGGATACTGCAGAACTGCAAGTAGAATGCTGGATTGCAGAAATGCAATCCAACCCAAAGTCATAGAATCATAGAATAGAATGATTCTATGACTTTGGGTTGGATTGCATTTCTGCAGTATCCAGTCCTTGGCTGTAAACTCCTCCAGGCGAGATACCAGATTTTTATCATGGGTTGTTAGCAATTGGTATAAGAGTAAGATATATTCTTTTTTCCTTGGTTTTCTTTTTTATTTATAGAGGTGAAGGCTTAAATTGTTTGTGTCCAAGTAGTACTTTGGCTAGTTGAGGGCAGGTTCAAAACTGCACTATGGTCCCAAAGAAGTCACGGCCATGGCTCTGTGCCGGGCAGGGTGAAATTTCCTGGTATCTAGAATTTACATTTTTCTCTAAGAACAATCAAATCTGACCCCAAAATAAAAAGAATTTTCTTCTTTCACCAAGTAATGAAAACAGGCAAGGCCCTCTCCTCCCTTGAGCAGGCAGGACCACTTTCATCAGAGGTTTTTTCCTGCTCAGACTGAGGATGCTGGGCTGGGTCCCGGACGCTCTGTGCGGTGACATAACTCGGCCACAGACACAGTGACTTCTGCCCATCATTTCAGAGTTCACAACCGTAATGGTGCTAAAATATGAAGCTCTGATGCCAGTCACCATTTACTGACTACCACCATGTGGTTAATCTGGTATTTCCTCTGAGAGGAGTGATACGATAACAGACTGGGGTTTTAATTTTGATGGCTATTAATGTGCGGTCCTGGGTGGTTTGGGCTGCATTAATTAGGAGGTGAGAATAACTGAAAACAGTTGAAGGGATGGGTCAGGCTGACAGGTCCTGTATTATTACCTTTGTCATATTAAATATTCGTGTAACTGCTGGTCTCCTGTACACACCCTTCCACCTTCATGTGTAGTTGAGGTTGAATTCATGCCTGTCCTCATCTTTCTCAAGACAGAGAAAGAAGATACTGGAGGAGAGACAGGATGTCAAATGGGCAACCTTGGCTTACAGAGATGCCTGGTTTCCTTGCTCCTATGCAGATAAACCCAGCTGTAAATTCTCCTAGTGGTTTACCCGTTGGGTCTTATCCACATGGAACATCAAGATCTTGGAGTGGACAGAGTGTTTGTGCAAACCACGAAAATGCAAGGCAGGAGCCTGCTCCAGATTAATTTAATTGTGTACCTAGAAAGCCATGAAGCTTCCTACAAAAAAATCTTCCCTGCTGCCACCAAAAAGTGCATGAGAGCCCATATCCGTAACACAAGGCAAATATGAGAGGGTAGAGCAGGGGGACACATGGATGTGGGGTAAGTCTGGCTTGACCAAGCTCAGCCCTTGTTTTGCTGCGGCTGGAGGAGATACGAAGGGTGTCTCCATCCCCTGTGCCATGCTCCAGGAATCAGGATGGAGGGTCTTAGTGATCTCTGTGGGTAAAATTGCAGGATTTATTTTCTGAGCAGCAGTTTCTACTCGTATAACACAGACTTTGAGACACTAACATAGGTTTAGAAGGGATTTTTTTACTTCTTAGGTCAGTTTATTGGTCAGTCCCGGTTCCTGCCATTTCAGGTTGATGATGGCTGTTCTCTGTCCTCCCTTTGTATGGGCACACACAAGTCCTGCATGGTAAGACTGCATGCCTTGATGCTGCTGAGCATCTCTTGAGGGGATGGAGTCTTGGGTTGAGGGGATGGAGTTTAGGTACTTTGCATGGTCCCGGCGTGCATTTTTCTGCTCTATCTCCAAAATCAACCCCGTGCTGCCTTCTCCTCCTCCTCCTCCTCCTTCTCCTTTATCAGCCAGAGCACACAGACAGATAACATCCTCGTGACGTGGCCCTGACCTTTGTCAACCTTTGTTAAGGCTCCATCTGAAGTCCGGCCGAGTGTTTGTAAACAGGATGTAATTAAGGCTGGGAACTGACAGCGCCTGATGGGAGGACAATGCGGAGCTGGCGGGACCCGGGCTGTCAGATGTCCGCCCGCATTGTGCTGCCGGTGCCGTCGCGGTAATTGGTGTCCTCTGGCCGAAGGAAGTGCACTCAACTCGGATTAATCTGCCGCGGTGCGGAGGCCATCCCCGCGAGCGCGAGTGTTTCCTCAGATAAACCCCTCCGGCCCCTCGGAGCTGGGCAGAGGGAACCGGGGGAAAAAAGAAAGCTGTGAAAGTCGAGCCCGCGGTGACAGGTGCCCACCAAAAAACTGGGAACAGGAAAGGTGTGTGGGGGGGAGAAAAACTGGCAGAGCCAAGAGGTCTTCGCAGCTCGCCTTATCGGCCGGGCGAGCGGGAGAAGTCGAGGGCTTATCGTGCTTCGGGGCGGCCGGAGCGATAACAGGAGGATGGGTGTCCAGAAGGGCTGGAGATAAACGCCGTCTGCAGGGCAGGGATAGCTGGGGGCTGTGGGAGCAGGCACCCGTGGCAGGGTTGGAGCAACAGTTTAGTCCCGGATTTGGCCCTGGATGAAGTTTAAAATGCATGTGAATATCTATACACACATATACATTTATAGGCTTGAGTATAAAGTACATATAAATGCTCATACATGTACACACACACACACACATATATGGAAACTAAACCTCATAATTCAAGCAAAAATATTTTCTGGGGGTTTTTTTGGTCTTGTGTTTTGTTTTTTTTTTAATATCCTGATCAGATTTAATAACTCATTTTGTAGCCCTAAACTGGTGCGTAAATAACTGAGAGTTGACTGTAAGAGTGAAACTGAGCATCCCGTTTTGTTTGTCCACCACTTGCCCACAAATAAGGAAGAGGTTTGACTTGAAAACCTTCTTTACTTTCCCTTACCTAAAACAAGCCAGCATGTTTCTAAGTATGCACCTTTTCTTTTTAATTCTTTAGTTTTACAGACTGACAGTTGTCTATCCATGTTAACCTTAAAGCTAGATATATATTCATGAGTGCACATCGATTTAAGAAAATGTATACTGTTCTCACTATTTCTGGCACCCATGTACCTAAAAATGTTATGCTAGATTTTTCTTGTAGGTTTTAAATTGTATCATCAGCTTAGGGATTGTACCGATGGTGCTAATACTTCAGATTTATTCACTTAGATTTTAATGCAACACTCCGGATTCTGTATTCATTAGGTTTTTCAAAATTGTCATTTTAATTTCAGAAATAAAGAGGTGCCCAGGAACGTGAATCAGTGAATATATAAAAAGCTGTGTGACAAGGTCTGCCTTAAATATATAGAGCAGATGCTTTGGAAATTCAAATAACACTATGGCAGTTTCCCAGGATAACATCCTTCACAGCATCCAAGCACAGACCATTCATTGAACATTTTAAACCCTGTAATTTGGGGCTGGAGGAGCCAGATTTTGCTGCTATTGAAATCACTAGCCAAATTCTTATTCTACTTTGCTCCAAGGAGAGGTGAGCAATAGGGCAGGGATTCCTGATGCCCCCAGCCCAAGGGCTCTGCTGTGTCGGAAGGAAGATGAGAAGGTGGTCGCTGTGTTGGGAGTGGCTGTACATCCGAGTGACGGAGACTTTTAAGGGAACTAGGAGAAAAAAGGGATCCATTAACTTTTTTCTCATCGTTTTTGGGTCTGTCCAAGAAGGAAGCTTTAAAAATAAAAGAAACACACTAACCCCCAAATCCACCTGTTTGCAGGAGAGAGAGGTGGTTCCCAGCAGCCTACAAAGAGCCTAAAAAAATTGAATATACATATTTCTCTGGGCGTATGTAAGAAGACAGATGAATGAGTATTTCTTTCCCCAATATGAGAAGGAAAATAGAAAAATATTCTTTGGCAGCCTTGAGAGTCATAGTTTATTCAGCTCAGAAATATGTCTCAAAGTTCAAACCAAAGTTGACCAATACCCCAAAGCTGCTTATAGCGACAGATCATGACGTTTGCTTCCAGATGTTAATGGGAGTAAGGTGGAAAAGAACAATAAAGCCTGGAGCCTGTTGAATGGAAATGCCTTTTATTTTTCCCCCTATATTAGATCGTACATAGTTGTCAGACATCCATATCCCAGTGCTAGTGAGACGGGCAGGGAGCGCGGCGGTGTTAGAAGGTTTGCCAGGTTTGGTTTTATGTACATGTGTGTCTGGTCTGCAGAGCACAATGTGAAGCAGAGCCCTTCACTCAACAGGAGCAAATAAATACACAAAAGCGAAGGGCAAAGTACAGCGCCTTTGGGAGCGGGATAGGGCAGGAGCGAAGGGGAGGATGGACAAAACCCACTGAGATCTAACCTGGCTCATGGCTCGAGAGGGATGAGGCAAACCAGGGCATAAATGGTTCCACTTAACCTACCTAACCTGCTTAACTAAATAAACCACTACTGCAGCATATAGCGGGGTTTTTCCTTTAAAGACAACTGTCATTAGATGAAAGAGTTAAAGACAGTATGATCTGACAGGATTAACTTTGATGTTTGAGCATTTTTTTTTCCATGTAAATGCAACCACTAAAAGAAAAGGAACAAAGTACCCAAAGCGGTGACTATAAGGGTTTTTTTCTGGGAGGAGGTGGCTTGGGTGGAGGGTTGTTTTTTTTTGGGGGTAGGTAAATCATTTTCTTTTTAAATGAAATTCTGTTTGACTGCATGAAATATGAACAGTAATTAAATGCACAGTCTGTGGGCCTTCCATACTTTAAAGCTCTTTCTTAAAAAAAAAACAACAACCAACACAACTGCTCACCTCAGACAGGCCAATTACCCAAGAATGATGGAGTCAAGAGGAAAGTAGCTAAATTTCTTTACTTGAATGATCACAACCACAAGCCAGTGATTAGTCCCTGCAGCACCAGCGGGGATGTGGTGGGGACACTCACATTGGAAGACTTCAAATAGTCATTTCCTTGGTTAAAATAAAATCTGACTGCACTAAATAGACAGTTTTTAATCTCAATTGGACATCTGAAGATTTCTCAAGCTGTTGTTGGCTGTGGCAGAAACAAATTTTTCTGCTTTGTTGATTAAACCAGTGGTCTCCACCATTGCTTATCGGCCTGCGACGAGCTGTTCTTTTTAATTAAAAGTGAGCCACCACGAGAGAGCAATTAACAGCTAGTAATTACTGTGCTCTTCAGAACTGCAACATTTTGCCTTTCATTCCAATTATATAATGGACAAGTGGCTTTTTGATCTTCAAATTAGTGAGCTCTTGTACTATTTGTTTTGAGGCAGATTTGGAAGGTTAATGATGGCCTGTGGTGGCACTCTTTCCACTGACTGATGTAAGACAAGAAAAAAAGGGGAAGGAAACAGGAATAGTCTATCAAGAAATGCAAATGCTGCCTTCATGATAATGAACAGGAGAAACACAGGCAACTTAATATGCAGGTTATTTCATATGAACCAAATAAGCACTCGTTTTGGTGCTAGCCTGTGCTATGGAATTCTTTTTTCTTTCTTTCTTTTTTTTTTTTAAATTAAATAAAAAAAAAGTTTAATTAAGCATTTCAATATAGATTCTTTAGAGAGTGACACATAACATTTAACTGTTTGATACTTAATTGTGTTTGCCTTTGATTGTGGCACCTATAGTTAAATGTTGTACAACAGTGCCGAGGCATTGAACCGTCCCTTAGGACACGAGATGCATTGACTTTGTCTAAAATCTTTTAAGTAATAAGTCTTAATATATTTAATGGCTACTGTGCCCTTTGAGTACAAGGACCCCTTACACCCCAAACTGTTGTCTAATTTTAATTAATATTGATTTGCATCTCTTAAATAGAAACTATAATTGTTGCTCTCGCTTATGGCTCTATAATAATCCTGGAGGATAGGCGTGTTGAATACGCTGTGTCTGTAGGAGTGTGTGGTTTAAAGAAAAGATCGATACTGCTGTTATTAGGGCAGGTCTTGCTCTGTTGATTGGAGCTGCTGCAATCGGCTAAGTGGTGCTCTGCTGACTTAACACCACTTGGGGACTTTGCATTTGATTTTTTAAACTGTTTCCCTGGTATTACTGTTTTTTTATGTGTGCATGAATACAGATAAGGTTTGCTCTAGTCTCAGCTACCCTGATTTTTTGGAAGAAGTCAACAGCTGCAGTACTCTGATACCTCCTGAGTAGATTAAGAATTTGGTGCTTTACTTTTGCTGCGTGTGTCTGGGTTACACATCTGCACGATTTAACGAAAGCACAGACCTCATTTAACAGACAAATTACAGATGTGAAGAGAGTAGGTATCTTCAGTGTAATGAATAGAACATAGAAGTCATTCTCTGTGTAGCTACAACAAGATCTGTGTTTAAATTTCTTTACATGCATTGATTTAGCTCTTCCTTCATTAAACACAATCATTAATTACACAGATAGCTGTAGGCATGACAGAACATTGATAGACCTTTTCTTTTGGGCTCTTAAAGCTTCAATGCCACAGTTGTTCCTGTAGGAGAGAAATGTCCTGTTGATTTCCTTGGAGGCAGAACCGGGTTTGTATTGCTCAACAAATGCTGAAAAAACAGAAAAAACTGGTTCTTAAAAGTGTTTGGATCACGTTTTCTTTCAAGTGCCCACCTAAACCCTGAGCTGGATTATGATACCTTAATTATGATTTTGACAAAAGGCTCTGCACCCAATGTGCCAGTCTAGTTACATGGCTTATGGTCTGGTGGATAAGTGCAAGCTGAGCTCTTGAAAATGTACATGGAGAATCTCTTCCCATGTCCTGACTTGGGCAAGGGTTCCACTGAAAAAATTGTGGCTTCTGAAGAATTCGGGACTCAACCCACAGACAAGGCTTGGGAGGAGGAGAGTAGGAAAATAGTCTGAATAAGAATATGTCAAGCAGGAACAGGGACAATATAGCTACATACAATTAAAAAAAAAAACAACTTAAGGTGCTTGAAAATTTAAGTCTCTTTAGAGGAAACTGTTTTGCTACATAGGACAAATATTGACTTTTCAGTTACAGGTTTGTTAAGGATCATGGACTGTTTTGATTCACTGTCCAGAGTATTCCTCCCAGGTGGTTCCAGGTCTGAAGACAAATGTGTGCTCTTTGTTCTCAGCAGTACGCAACCCGTCGCAGTCATACTTTCCATGAGCTGAGATGTCACCAATTTGATGCTCATCTGTGTTGCAGGAACGTGGAGAAAGTACGGGAGTTACATTTTCCACTCTCATTCAAATACTCATTTGAAACGATTTGTTGTAACTCTTCTTTGTTTCTTAACACACAACGTGCTGGCGTTTCTTTTGGAGATGTGTGGGGAAGGCTAAGATGAGCACTATCTCTGAGCCCCTGAAACCATCTGGGTGAATGGACAGAAGGAAGTAAAGACTCAAACCCTGAAAATTTACAAAGACGGTGCTGGGAGAAGCCTAGAGAGCAGAACACCCCTGAGGTGGACTTTCTGGAGACATAGGCCAAAAGCCTTTGACATTTTCCTTTGATTTCAGTAAGCCAAGCCATTCTTCAGATCCCAGCGTGCCTAGGAGAGTGTGAGGTGTGTGCAGCTCCAGGAACACCCTTAACAAATAAGAACTCCCATGGAGGGGCGTACCGCTCTTATTTCCCAATCGGAGGGTGGTTACATTCTGTACAGGTACAGATGGGTAATTAGGAATTTTCAGTGACTATTGCTGGTGGTGATTTTTTCTGCACCCATCACCAAGTGACCATTTCCCGGTAACTTTGCCTATTATCTGTCACCTGCAGGATGCCACTGGTCTCATAGAGTTCTGTCTCTAATAACATCATGAGGGGGTTCACAAAAAATGTAGGTAAAGGGAATGGTGAGATCATTGAGATAATTTCTGTGGCTTGATCTTGGACATTTGTAATAACTAATTCAGTATAAATAGAAACTTGATTGTGGCCATTTGCAGAGAGGCCATTTGCACAGAAGTCCACGGGGCAGAGAGACGTATGTTAAAGGCTGCGGAGATCCAGATGACACAGATAGAATTGCCTGTGCAGGGTACAGCACAATGGAAACCCAAACCTGAAAGACAGGTGTGCTGTGTTAAGTGGGAACAAATGGGATAAAGCTTTCATCGCTGGCAGTGCTGCTCTTCACAGCGGTGAAAGGCTACGAGGGTTCCTGAATTGTGGTTTTGAGCATCAAAGCCATCTGTTCTGTAAAACTCCAGCCCTTTGCCTCACTCATGCAGTGCCCCTGGATCCTCAGCCTGACTTCAGCACAGCTTCTCCAGGTGGATATCAGCGTGGGGGGAGAATCCAAGCATTTGTTTCCATTATTGCCAACTCTTCACCCTATATCTACATCTTGGAAGGTAAAAGCAAGCCGTGGCAGCAGCGCTGGCCGAGCGGTTCACCTCCTTAGACAATATATTCTCTTGATCTGCACATGCATGGTGACTCCCGTTAATGGGAGTTACACATGCTGGGTAAGAGGAGACTAAGCCTTTCCTACATTTTTACTAGTGAAATACTGGAAATGGGATGATGGCAGCCAACTAGATTGTGAGGACTCTTGTCAGAATTAACGATTAGGAATTTGTTTCCATGTAGCTCATACAGTAACAGACATAAACCTCCAGCCAGAGACAAATAGTAGTTAATATCTAGAGAAGGCAAAGTGTTCTCTGAGCTGTTTAAATGAGAACTCCAGAGCAAGATGAAAATTGGCCTCTGAGGGAATAACATTTTCTTTTTCTTCATAACTGCGGATAAAAATTCCAAATAGATCATGAGTATGTATATTAAGGGGGGATCACATTCCTGTGATATTGTTGGAAAATTCAGTAGCAATGTATTTTTCATTTTTAAATTTTTTTTTTCTCCCTGCACATTTTTATTTTCTTGGATTTTTGCCATACAATGCAATAAAATGCACCCAGGAGATACAGGAAATTTAAAGTCTGTTGGTGTTCATTACATTACACAGAGTCATACAGAATTTAAGGTCCTATACGTTAGTCTGCTTCTGAATCAAGACAGGCAAGTACATCCAAGGTAGAAACAGCAAAACCCTGGATGCCTCTGCTGTAGCTGGGAATATGAGAATAAGTCTTCTGGATGTGTAGTTATTTTGGAGTCTCAGAAAAACCCAATAGTAGCAGTGCTGCTTTATGTGAGGCCTGGAGTGAAACAATATATATATATTCACCGAAAAGCAAAAAAAAAAGGTGCGATCAATTTAACTTTCATCTTTTCTGCCTTGTCCTGTGTTGCTATCACATCTCAGAGGCTGAGCAGAGCAAGGCTCCGTGAGGGGCTGGAAGGGAATTGAGGTACAAATCACTGTATCGCTACGGAAGGTGGTAATATAATTTTAAATTATTAATTGCAATCTGTAGATTTTAGTGAGAAGAGCTCTACTCGAGCTCAGCCGGCCTGTTCTTCCATGCAAGGGTTTGCCCTGTTTTTTTCTAGGGTTTCATCCTGTCCTATTTGTGAAAGCCAGGCAGGTCTCCTTCTCATGGCCCTCCCCTGCTCGGATACGGTGATACCTGGGTTAATCATGGTGCTTCTCGGGACAGAGGTGTTCAAACATTGTCTGCAGAAATAATGGGAAAATGCAAATCTGCGGTAACATTCCTTCAGGAGCATATTTTTTGTTTTCTCAGTAGAAACATAGGAATTTTCTTCAGATGTTTTTGAAAAGTTCAGTCTTCCAAAAGAAAATGAAAAACTATCTTTAAGAAGCTGTAATATCCTTCATATGTTTTGTGATACACCTTGATTTTTAATAGATGTATTAAAAATATTTAAAAAGACCCTTCAGAGTGTTTGGGGTTCTACCTTTGACGTAGTTCTTGTTTTGTACCTTTGATTTCCAAACCCAGTCCCACATCACAAATTTTTTTTCATTGCCTTTTTACTTAAATTTCCTTCAGATTTTGAGCATTCTCCCTGTAATGATGTTCCTCCATTCCTCTGTCCATTATGGCTGTCGTTCAAAGAGGGGTTGAGACCTTCACGGTCTACACTGGCAAAACTGTAATGGATTGATTTTTTTAGATGGAGCTAATAATTACTAAATCCCCACTTAATACTCCTGCTTTGAGGATGTCTCTCCTCCAGTGAGCATCATGCGCTAATCTCTTGTTCTTTCAGTGTATGCATCCATACTTAATGTGAGGAAACAGGCTTAAACCTCTTAAACTCATGTTAAATGCTCTGAGCTGGCTTTTACAGCTGTCCACATCCAGAGGTGGAAGTGCATCCTGAAGCTTTCCCTGCCAGCGATGCAGAGTGTGACCAGGCTTGAAGAGTTTTGCATTTAGGTGCCAGTTTTGAGATCGTTGTACCTCTGGCTCTTGAAGTTACCTGCTGATGCCATTGCTTTAAATGTGTCCCAAAATGTGGAGGAGGGCAAGGTGAAAGGGAGTGTGACCTCCTCAGCTAGCTCCACGCTGTTTGAAAAGTTCTTCTTGTCTACCTGTGAGATAAATGTCTGAGACAAATCAGTTCACGGCTTTGGGACCTTTCACTTTTAGTGGGGTCAGATGCTGTATCCTCAACCAAGATTTGTCTTTGGAGCTGGCTGATGAAAAAAACAAAGCGATGCTACTCTATTTTGGGAGTAAACTGAGGTCCTGGCTGTCTTGCCCTCATCATCTTCCTACAGACAACAAATCTTCAACAGGCATAAATCTGCATTTCTTTTGAATTCTGGGGGAACGTTGTTGATTTACACGAGCAATATATTTGTTTCCAAATTATCTATTTTGTATAGGTGGAACAATATTGGCCAGGCTGGATGGGGCTTTGAGTAATCCCGTTTAGTGGAAGGTGTCCCAGCCTGTGGCAGGGAAGTTGGAACTAGATGGTCTTTAAGGTCCCTTCCATCTTCTATGATTCTATCATTTTACTATTAGATCTTCTGTATGTTTTAGAGGTAAAATCCTTGGTTTTGAGAGAGGCTGGAGCTGAGGTTGGGCATCAGTCCTTGGTCCCTGTTTCATCCCAGGAGCTTCTGTGTGTGGTCTTGCCACAATGCCCTGCCAGGGAAAACCCTGTTTCCCATTTACTTATGGAAAAAAAGGACAGAGGAAGGGAAGAGGCACAGAAATCTCATTCTCCCTTTTGCTCCTTCCTATGGGATTTTAATCTTTGACAGCTCTTTCTGACTCATTTAATGTATTACATAGAAATGATGTCAGACGGAGAACATGTTTGTGCTGTGTCACCACAGCCTTGGTTTCTGTTAGAGGCAGCAGAAGGCTAAAGTAGCCCTTCTGTTTAGAAAAATGTGTATTTGGGAGCAGCAGGAGCTACCTGTGCTAATTGTCCGGGGAGCTGCTGGGTGCCGTGCCAGAGCATAACCACAGGAGAATTGATATCATGCAGTGAACTGTAAATAAATTGAATTTTTGCCTAATTGCCCTTGTTTTTTGCAAGTCTAAATTTTATCTAGCGTGGGGGCTTTTAAAGCATGGTTTGCTTTTGCAGTGCCACCGCTTTTCCTTGCTCTCTACAATGTGGAAAATATGCCTTGGTTGCCCAGTCCCTTTTCCAGTAAATTAAGAGACTTTTTGTTTGCGCTCTGATCACTTTATTTTGCATTGTTCTAGGGCATATAATGTGCATTCCTAGGAAAATACTCTTTTTCCAATAGAGGGAGTGTTAGTGCCAGGCAATGCCCTTCTTTCTCACTTTCTTTGCATCTCGTAAACCTACCTACAAGCAAATAAAGTGTGTGCTGGTGGCATGGTGCTACTTGGACTGAGTTTGCTCCCAGCTCTGCATTTCTGACTGACTTCTCTGAGCCAAGACACACACAAAAAAGATCAATCTTTTCATAACAGCAGAGTGAGGTGAAAGTTGGTCCTCCCTTAGGCTTGCCTCTGGATAGGAGAGCTGAGTCCTTCCCTCTCTCACCCTTCGCATTAGTTTGCCTAATCTCTCACAGACAAAAAACTCATGTTGGCATCCAGAAGTTCTTTTTTTTTTTTTAAAAAAAGAAGTAAAAAATAAAGCAAGGAATTCCAACCCCTAATCCCTGTCACCTTCCATTGAGAGGGCTGGGGTTGGTGAGGGGTGGGGAGGAGGAGAGCAGCCCCGGCTTGCAAAACAAAACCAGTCTAAGCCCCTCACATGTCAGACAAAGCCTGGGAAAGCGCTGCTGGGCTGTGGACTACAGGATCCCCTCTGCTCCGAGCCCCTCTGCTCTGAGCCTTACCACTGTCCAGCTGCTCTCTGGGGAGATGGGATGCACTGGGACATTACCCTCCCCAGCCCCTGGCTTTCTCTAGATAAATCATGGGTCCCCTGCCCCTTGGCATTTGAAAGGGAAGGGGATGCTTAAAGGCAGGATGGAGGGGGGGGTAACAAGTTGGCATCCAGCATGTATCTGTGATGTGATAGTGAATGCGAGTTCGTGTGGCTCCTGGCCGTGGAGGACTCTTCTGTCCTAAGAGGGTTGCTTTGCTCTCCCTTCACTGGGCTCTTAGTACAGGTTTGGGGTGCTTATTTGAATCATTGGGGCCAAATTCTGCTCCAAACTCAAATTACACTGAAATTTGAATGCAAGCAAGACTGGGGGCTGATCCAAGCCGAACTTAATCTCTAGCAGCTGCCTTGATTGGGGCTTCACCTTCTGAGCAGCACAGACAGCCACTGATTAAAACCCAAGTCAGGGGGGCAACGACCCTGAATTTACTGCCTGCCCTTTGGCAGTCGAGGGGGTCTAGAAGTCAAACTCCCAACTTCTGCCAAGGCTATGGGAGCAGAGGGGCCTGTGGAGAAGTCCCCAGAGAAGTTGGGGGTACCAGCGGCAGTGTGGGGAGGCAGTGCAGGGCGAGCAGAACATCTGCCCGGCAAAAACATAGGGTTTGACAAAGGCTGTAAATCCAGAGTGAATCATGGAAATGGAATTAACTTAAAATTATACTTTCAAAGTGAAATATTAGCGGTTGTAACAGTTTGCTTTTGTCACACGGTTGCGAGCCGCTGTGATTTTTAGGAAACTCTTTCCTGGTAATTTAGCTTCAGGATGTATAGCATAAGCTGTGATGTCTTTAATGGGGAGACGTAATAGCATGTGCTGTGGGAACTGTGGATTCGACGCTGAAGCAGGCAGCACACATTTAAAGTGTGAAAGGGAGATTTATAACGTTTCTGGTGACACAGAATGATAAAAGCCAATGACCAAAAACATGGAAAATTAATTTAGATAGAAAGAATGCATCCTTCTGCGTGTCTCACGACTGCTGTTCTGGGATTTCTGCATAAATCTATATGTTTTGGTTCTATTTAGTGCTGTGGGTACTTTGATTAATTTAGCTACATGTTACTGTCATGTTGGACACATTCATCTTCTGGCTTGAAGCATGTACTCCTCAGCCTCTCTATCATTCCACCCCTTCAGGCCTTATTTTCATCACATTTAAGGCAACTCTCCCCTGCCTGTCTTTATCTTGTTAGGCTTTCAGCAGCTTAAGTTGAATCTTCATTCTTTCACTCTTGCTGTCAAACCTCCTTTACCAAGTTATCTCATTTTCCTATTCATAACATCGAACCCATTATATTTAATACTCAGGCACAATTGCATCTGAACATTATGTAGGACTTGCCAGCACAAATACTTGTAAATGAAATCAGACCACCCCTGGAAGGAACCGTGGTGGCTTTGCCTTGCAAGTGTATTTTAAATTGAAAAATGCCCAGGACTAAATCCAGTCCTGGAGTAAGCGGTTGTGACTTGAGTCAGTAGAGCTTCGTCTGCTAAGCTGAGATGGATTTGACCCTTCAGTACTGAAAGCTGGAAGGTTAATAATGATTGCATAATCTGATATGAAGCAGAAATTAGTGTCAGGACTGTCCCAGCGGGTCTGTACATCTACAGATGACGAAGCCCTTTACAAGGATGGGTAAATAATAATGTTCCTGCTACGGACTGGAAAACGGAGGCGAGGAAGTTGAAGGGCTTGCCAGATTTCAGTGAGCTGTCAGCATCGAGGCTGCACTGATGTCCATCTTTTTAAAGGAAAGGATCCAGATCTCCTTTTCGGTGCCAGTCTCTGCATCTTTGACCTCAGGGCTCATCCCCATCAGGCAGAAGAGTTTGGGTTTTTTTTCTCCTAGGTCTTCCCTCTGCTTTTGGAACTAATGACATGGTGCTGTAGAGGGGCATCTTCAGCAGCAGGTGATTTTAAAAAAAAAAAAAGAAAGAAAAAGTAGAAAGAGTATGACTTTGGGGTTAAGCACACATTTTGGCAATGTTCTGTTGCTCCTTGCAGCTCTGTGAAGCGGGGGACAGGAGCCCCAGAGGCACCACCAGCCGTCACAGGGGCTCCTCCTCTGTTTTCGAGGTGGATCCCAATGTTTCCGCCTGTTGCAAGAGCTGGGTCAGTTTGTGAAAGACGATATATGAATTAGTTCCTTCTGGTAGCGCTGGGCAAAACTCAGTGACCCAGGAAATGTTTTCCTCCCCTTTATTCCTATAACTGCCTTTTTTTTTTTTTTGCTGGCAAGCTGACCTTTTTAAACGCTTCATCCTTTCCCTCCCAAATGTGGAATTTCCTCCCTAAAAAATCATTCTGGCTCAAGACCCAAGGCTGGTCAGACTCAGTACAGGCTAGAAATGGGGTTTGATACAGGACAGCATCATGCTTTTGGCAGAGTAGCCTGGCTTGGGAGAGCAGCGGTGGAGAATGCTGTGGTGCCGGGGCTGGGGCATCCCTACTGCCCCCCTGGGGTTGCCTTCACACCGCTCAGCCGCCTCGAAAAAGGGTTGAAGTGTTTGCTCTGTGCATTGTTCTATTTTTAGGAGGAGGAAAAGCTATTTTAAGCCGCTTGAAAATGTTTTTATGGCTCTTTCTGAGCCCTCTGTAGCTAGTTGGTCTCATGGTAATTAAGGCATTTGGCCTTACAAGTGGAAGGATTATGAAAACAGCTTTGGCGATTTCTAGAAGTGCTCCAGCATATTCCCCAAATAGGATTTTTTGCAACTGTGTTTGCTTTCGATTTTTGTTTTTCCAAATGAACGATGCTAAGTGAAAACCCACTACCTACCACTTTCGCTAGGGTGCTGTGACCCAGCCCCTGGGGATGAACAGCACATCAGTGCAGCTCCTGAACATCAATACGCACCGCGCACTCAATAGCGCATTACTTTTGCTAACTGGAGCAATTAAAATATCTTTGCGTAGCTTTTACTTATTCCTACTGCTGGCAAAAGCCACTGGAAGATTTATATGGGAATTTTTCTTGGATAGAAGTAGGAAAAGAGCTCAGATTTGGGGCTCAGAGACAAATGCACTGCCTGTGGGCTGGATCGTGACACTGAAATCGCACTGCACTTACCCATCATCTCCAAACTTTTCAACGTGATGACTGACATTTTACCTCTGCTCTTCCCACTGGAACCAGGCTGGGCTAAATCAAACTCTTTCTCTTAAAAGTGAACGTTTTCTGTAGCGTGTGGGTGATGTAGAAATGTTATACACCCTCTGGGTTTGGGTTGGTAGGGTTGCAGATAGTCTGCATTTAAATGAATGTGTAAAGCAGATGGGATGGGGCAGCGAGAAACAAGCAGTATCACTTCC
The DNA here is from genome assembly GCA_013400555.1 of Jacana jacana. NCBI lineage: Eukaryota > Metazoa > Chordata > Aves > Charadriiformes > Jacanidae > Jacana > Jacana jacana. The sequence continues at coordinate 90,614 of VZTM01030214.1, forward strand.
AGGGCTAGCAAAATAAATTACTGCTTGTTGTCCAAAAAGAGATGTCCAGGGCTGTTTGGCTGTAGGCATCCCAGGCTGAAGAGTTGGTGCAAACCAGCATCGATGCTGTTAACTCTAATACAGAACTGGAAAGAAGGAGGTTGATGATGGCCCATATGGCCAAGAATATGCTCTCTGGAACATATTTCTAAATTCTCTGTGATAGAAACAAATAGAGATTTAATAACGTCAGATGAACATGTAAATGGAATAATGTCTTAAACAAACTCATTACAAGTCCTAGTGCAGTCAATATAATCAGTCTAAAACCTGGCAAGTGTATAGAAAAAAAATACCTTTTTGCAAAAAGGGCATTTATTCAAATATTTCTAGAACTATTAATATCATTGACTTGAGGCACAAATACAGGTTAGTGCCTTTGGGCCTGGGTGCCTTAAACATTAAAATTTATTATTATTATTTATTTTTATTAGCTTCATGTGGCAGAAGATTTATAATATTCTAGTTTTTATTAAGTACTTGTGGTTTTTAAAACTGATCGTAATTGTTGCTGGGCAAATCTCAAAAGGGGAAGAGGATTGGTTGGTTTAGTTTTGATTAAACTCTCAGAAGTTTGGGCATTTATCCAAACTATCTCAACCTCCTGCATTTCTAATATGGGCCTGCATATCTTCTGAGGATAGGCTTTTATTTTTCTTTTTATCTTTTCCTTGCCTTTTTCTTTTCTTTTGTGAAGGTTCCTGTCCTCCTTGTGGTTGGGTCAGGCACATGGTAGAGTATTTTTGTATATCTGCTTCTGAATATGACCTGGAAAAGGCAGCCAGGAAAAGAGTTCAAAAAGTTTGCAGCAAGTAATTGGAAAGAAGATATCTGCACCCCGTAGCTGTTAACGCTTGAAAAGCTGGCTCAGTTTGTAGTTTATGCTATGTATTAATGTTCCCTTATAGCTATCTGTTAACTCAGATTCTGCAAATTGAAACCAGTAACTACATCACAGTCTTGGTCATGGATGCAGTAGGATTCTGATGCAGAAAAATCCAAGTATTTTTCTTCTTTGATGCTACATGTGAGAAATAGGAACTAGGAACCAGAGAAGAGAGCATGTATCATATTGCCGACTCCTTTGGTACCAAATGTCACCTNCTCTTCTTTCCTATCTGCCCAGAGGGTGGAAGAGAGCATGTATCATATTGCTGACTCCTTTGGTACCAAATGTCACCTCACTTGGTACCTCTCTCAGTGCTGCTTCACGTGTTTCATGGCTGTTAGAATCATAATTTTCATTAAATAAAGGATGCTTACATTTGTGAATGTTCCTGAAAGCATCTTTCTGTCTTTTCTGAAGAAAAAGACAAAGGTTCTAGAGCAGCACACCCTTTTTTTTAATGGGTGTTTTGTATGCACATGGGGATGCATGCAATTTATTTGTCTTTGAGCAACTGCTGGTATTTCCCCTATTCAACCTGGTGCAAATGGACCAAGTTCTTGGAAGGAACTGTGTTGAGCTGGTGCCTTCTCTTACAAGGTTGCTTTGGATTTGGGCAAGCATTGAGAAGGAGAGGTGCTTAGGTGGAGCAGTTTTGCATGGATGGTGTTCACTATGGTCTGGAGAAGCTGGCTTTCTCCCTGGTGGAAAACCAGTGTGCTTCCTGGAGGGACAAACGAGCCTGGTACTAAGCTGGTACTAACCATTGAGCACAAGATTGGTTTTGATCTTCAGTTAGAGAGCTGTGCTCGGCTCGCTGGCTATGTGTGATTTTGTGGAGCACTGAACAGACCTTTATTCCTTTCTTCAGCAAGAACAACTTTCTCCATTTCCTTTCAAGCACAGGCTTTTGCCATTATAATCGTGCAATTCCACCTGGGTTAAAACTGAAAAGTGTTTCTAATTGGATCCAGGCTAATATCAGGCCAGCACACGGTGGTTTTCCAGCGTGACTGGGATATTCTACCCTTTGCCAAGCAAAAAGACACTCTTTTTGCCTTAATACCCCCATGATTTTCACTTGGAAAAAAAGGTCTTTCTTTTTTCCTGAAGAAAACCAGAATAATATACATAATAAAAATATTTTATACAGGGTTATATTTTGATAGTTTGCGAATGGTGCTTTGCTAGACCAGCTTCTGGTCAGGGGTAGGTTTTGGTGGTACCAACAGCTCTGTGCATGAACCCACTGGCTGTGTCTGAGCCCAGTGCTGGAATACATTAGTGGGAGCTCTTGATGCGGTGGGACTGTGGTGTTGGTCCCTCACTGATGCTGCAAAAGAGGGTAAGAGAGGCTCAGAAAGCTTATGAAGCCAGTACTGCTGGGTGGAAAGTATCTCCTCTGTGGGAATGGGTGTCCTTAGTACCAAGGAAGATCATGGTCCCAATCTCTGGGGCATCCTGGTGCAGGAAATGTCTTGCAGAACATATTTTGCTAAACCAAAAATCCATCCCCATGGAAATTTAGATGATTATGGTGTTGAGTCACGCCAATGCAGCAAGCTGTATGCAGGGTTTGGTGTGGTGAAGACCTGCTGAGCGCCCCTGAACCCGTCACTGCAACAGCAAGGACAGCCAGGTTGTGACTTGGGCTAAGCAAGGTCTGTGCTGAATACTGGTGGCCATGCTCTCTGGCAGGTTTTGGTACTCGCAGCCAGAGTGCTCTGCCACGTCGGGAGACACGACCACCAGCGTTTGCATTCGGTCACCTTCTTCAAGTGCTGAGTTCTAAGTGCTGCAGCATTATGTAGTTTTATTATTTTAATAGATGAGAGCAGCCTGTGATCAATAGCAGGGATGCTTTTATCTTAATCATCCATCCCTCATTCATAAATATGGAGATTTTCAGCCTCCTGTAATACTGCTTATGATTTTCTGCAGTAGGGTAAAATGGACTGAAGTCATTTCACCATCCCTAAAACACCGTAAAAGTAGTGGTCAGGTTATATTCATTTTGCCAACCACATTATTGCACATGTCTGTTTAAAAGGTGTCGGGACTGTTGTAGTGGGAGTATATAAGGTCTTTTTTCCTGACAGTACTGTGCTCCTAGACCTCGTGTATGGGTTCAGGGTTACACATGAAAAGTGTAACGTATGTGCAGCACTGGGCTAATACATAGCCAACCTGTGAGACACACGTGTGGATATTTCCTTGACCAGATTTGAATCGGTGACCTTAAGAGACCCTAATTTCTCACAAGTGAAGGGCTCAGATCTAACATGGCTGGCTCTCAGAACCAAAAGTAATGAAGCTTTTGTAAATGGCCAACGCTGAGATGTATGTAAGAAGCATGCCAGGGTTGGGAATGTGGTAGAAACAACTAGCAACCTTTGTTAACCTCTGACTGAAAGGCCAAAGTAACATTTGGGAATTTTTTTGCTCTACTTATCGATCTCCAGTACACGAGCGTAAAAATATTAAGATAATTGCTTAGTAAGAACAGGGAATTTGATTGCATCAATCTGCCACCTTGTATAAACATTTTATTATGGAGATAACAACCAGTAGTATGTGCAAGTGTATCTTAGCTTGGATACTGCTGGAAATCAGTTTTAGAGGGGCTGAAACAGCCACAAAATTGAGCCATTGGTAGGCAAAAAAAGGCACTTGCCTTTGTCCATTAGTGTATTTTTTCAGGTGAAAAAATAGTTGTCAATTTTAATTTTTGTATAGCTAAAGGAGAAATAGGAAACAGAAAAAAAAGAATGTCAGGAAATACTTCAGGGCTTGCATCTTCTAGCAGAAATCAATGTCAGGGCAGGTAGGGTGGTGGTTGAGGATGTGAGCTGAGGATGCAGCTCTCCCTTTGCAGGCTGGAACAAAGGCTCCAGTGCTGCCCCTGCTTCTCCGTGGGCACCTTCTGGTCCTCCGAGCACCCCGTCCTGGGTAGGGCACTCAGGAGGAGACACCCAAAAAGTACAGGGTTAGCCAAGAT
>VZTM01030214.1:99536-103339 GCA_013400555.1 Jacana jacana
TTTTCTGTTTGTTTCTGTGGTTTTAGCTAGTATTACTCCAAAGGCTTTTCTACAGTATGGTGTAGTGTTGATCAACATGTAGTTGCATGAATAATATATAAAAATAATTATCTGGGCACATATATATTTATGCTGCTGCTTTTGCTGTAAGCAAGAAGGGCACACCAGTTTGAAAACTGGGTCCAGTCTTCTCCTTTGTCTTCAAAACCTTCTGCTAAAAATGTGTTGAGTTCTTTAGCAATCTTGTGGGAAGACAGGGCAAAGAAGAACATTTTTTCCCCACAGAAGAGCATTGGCCGGAATACCACATCTTTTAAAAATTCCTTTCATCTTCCAAATAAAAATATTATCTTTACGGTAAAAAGGATGTTTAATATTTCCCTACTTTTTATAGTTTTATAGTTGCCTACTGTTTTTTCTCAAATTTTCAAATTTTGTGCCAGTTTTCAGCCAGGAATAAAATTTTAAGCCAAGTTATAAACCACTGAAAGAGAAACATTGGTACAGCCTTAAGTATAATAACAATGCCTCTGTGTCCAGTATTTTGATATCTGTGATATTAATTTGTACATTTTGACTTCCTAGATACACATCTGCAATAAAAAGCCTAGGATTTTTTCTAATTAGGAAATCATTGCTCCCTACCACTTGGAAAAGCAGCTGCCACTGGTTTGTGTTATGGCTGAAATCCCGAGTATAAACGCGGGAGCTGCTTCTTTCCTCAGTTCCACTGGTGTCAGCAGGAAAAAAAGCCTTGCTGAAACTCATGGTAGAACGGAGGCATAAATGCTGTGAGAGATCAAAATCCTCCCTCTTATTTCCAGGAGAAAAATGATGGGTCCCACTGAAAACAACAGGTGCTGTTTCAAGGAGAGAAGTGCCTGATGCTAAAAAAAAAATACAATTCTCAACTTCATGGGAATGACTTTCCACCGTAAGCTTAAAAAATTAAGTTAATTATCTGCTCCTTTGAAGCAGCCAGAAGTGTCACTTCCAGTGACATCCGAAGCGTTAGCATCAGCAGCTCTGACAGCTGAAGGAGTGACCGGCGGAGGGGCTGGCACCACTCTAATTTGGATAAGAGGAACCTTCAATTCCCTGATTGTTGGCCAATACTCTAATGGAGGGGACATTTCCCCAGGCGAGCACCAGGTAGCTGTGATCATCCCACGATGGGATGGGTCACACTGGAGGGTTTCCCTGAGCAATACTGGTTAACCTGCCCACAGCCGCCTGCGGAGGGACACAGGTTGGTTAAACTGCAGAAATGGGCTTTTTTGGTCTGGGCTGCACGTGTGTGGTTCTTTTGGTCTTTCTCTGAGCCTTTTTTTTTCTGAGTACTAGTGTTGTTAATGCACAATTTTAATATATATTAAGCATGTATAAATGTATATATATAGGGTTTAAGTACCTGGGCATTGAGTTGGTGCAGCCCAGGCCGTAACCCCTGCCTGGGGCAGGAAGGCTCAACCTGCTCGTTACAATTGGAGTGTTCAGGTGGTCACGATGCACAGTTCACCAGGTTCATCTGTGAAGAGCAGGTATGAAAACAGCTGTGGGCAATCAGGAGCTCTTGGTTAGTGCCTGTGGTGCCAGGTGGAGGTTACACCCCTTTCTCTCTCTCGTGGGCAGGTAGGTCATTCTGCTGATTTTATTTAGTCTAAGTAGTTTAAGAAAAAGTTTTAAAGCTCATCTAAGCTTGTTTTATAGAATTCTGTACCTTTAATAAAGTAACAATCTTTTAGCTTCTCCCTCTATGTTTTATATATCTTTAAAAAATAAAAAAACAAACAAACAAAACTCAACAACCCAACTTTCCCTTTTTTTCCTTAATGTTAAAATGGTAACTGGCCTCTTATGGCCTGAGCCTGTGCTGGTTGCTGGCTGTGTGGTGCTGCTCTGAAACCAGTGTTCTTAGCAAAATAGCCATGTAGATTTTTCAATTTTTTAAAAAAAATTTAATTTACTTATTTTTAAACTTTTTCTCCTGTTTAAAGAAAAATATGACTCTTACAGTGAGCTGCAGTAGGAGTTCTTAATGTGAGTGGCTCTACCTGCAGAGTCTGTGTTTGAGTTTGAGGTCTTAAGGTTGTGCCTGATGAATTTTCAAGAGGGGAACGTGCTAAAAAATGATAGAGCAGGAGGGGAAGAACCCCTAGAAAGCTCTAAGGGCACCACTGTGCTGCCCCTGCTGCACCTCCAGGCTTGGTAAAAAACCCCGATGTTTTTCACCCTTATTGGAGGGGCACACATAATGTGCTAAATGGGATGAGTGGGAATTGTGCCTGTGTAACCATGAACAGTGTTTTCTTAAAGTGGCTTCCAGTAGTTTATTATACCAAAGAACCTATAGAACAAACCATTAGATCAAAAATTGTGTGCTTAAACACTGAATACTTTCATCTGTTCTGAATACTCAGACTTCTCCTGTCCTCCCCGTACACCTGAGCCTTTCTCGTTTGATGGAAGTGAACAATATCAGGCTACAGGTTCATTGCTTAATATATGTTTTTTAGTTATTTTCACTTTTATCCTTCCAGTAACATGTTTATCTGTTTAAATGGCAGAAAAAATGATTGGTAGGACAAATAATAGTAACGGAGGGAAGGACAGAGACACAACTCTACTCCTATGAAATCCTATGAAACTCCTATGAAAACAATATTCATCTTGTTTTAGAATATTGTTAAACTTCTTTAGAGGTTACTGCAGAACCTAAATTGATCCACCTTGACCTCTAAAGTATCAGTAGTATTTAAATACAAAAATGTACCCGGGGGATCCTTCAGGCATTGTCTGCCCTAATGCAGAAACGATGGCTTGTCCCAAGAGCAGTGTTTGCAAAGATGTTCTTTATGGTGGGGCACCTGAAAGCCAAGCAGGAGCTGGAGTGCCATGAAATACCAGCTGCTTAGAGTTTCTGTGATTAGACTCTTGCCTTCCATCAAGTTAAAACTCATCTGCAGTGAAAGGCTCCTTTAATGTCCCTCTCAAATACCATGCTGAGGATTTATATCAAGTGTAGGACTTTGTGTAGGATTTTCAGCTAAATGTGTACGTGTTGGTTTGACTGCCCTGCCTTGATGTGAAGGGTACTGGAAGTGGTCACTCCTGGGTAGTAATCCAGAGTTGCTTTCTTTTCAAAGTGCTGGTTTAACATTTTGGCTACTGAGCACAATGATTTTAGGTTGGAAAATTATTTAGGAAGAGTCCCAACTGTACTGCTCCAGAGTGGAGTATCCTGTGTTAAGATATTTTTGGGTGCCTGGTGTCACACAGAGTAAGTTTTAGTGGGCCGTGAGTTAAATGGTATCAGATTTGTGCATGTATCAAAACAAAATCAGAAAAATGAGATCATTGGCTAACTTGCTGTGGAGAAAATTACATCCTGGGGAATCAAGAGGTCATCTGCTCCCCAAAGAAAGCTGCTGGTGAATGAAGGTGGAGTCATACAACTTTCGTTCTCATATTTTCTCCAGTCATGTGTTAGCTTGGTTGGTGCACGGAGACCTCTGTGCTGTGGAAGTGATCGTTGGCAGGGGTTTAGTAGGAGATGTTTCTCTCTCCAAGCTGCTAATGAAGCAGTGCTCCAGTGTGACATCTGGCTGTTGTCATTAAGGTACGACTGGGTCATGTTCCCATGTGGTGATTTGTAACTGCAAATACACCTTGCTGAATTGGTTTAGTAAGAGCTCGGGCATCGTCTGCTTTCTCCATGCTTTGCAGCTTTAAATAAAGCAGTGGATTCAAGGAAAGGACTTGGGATAATACTGATGCTGCTGCTTCTTTTCTTTTTTTTTTTT
>VZTM01030214.1:103366-182986 GCA_013400555.1 Jacana jacana
TTTCTTTTTAATTTTAGATGTAGAACTGCTCATGGTTTAGGAGAGTGTCTCTCTGATCTAATAGCAGGGAGTTTTAGACACTGGTTGTGTCCCACCTGCAGCTGAGGTGTCTCTGTTCTTGCTAACAAGGTGTCTCTGTGGGTTTAATGGGTGTGTTACTCATCAATTCTCTGTTCCCAATGCAGATTTGCAATGTAAAACAGCCAAAAATTCAAAAATTAGCAATAAATTAACTTTGTGGAGAGGATTGAGTGGCATACCTACGTATTATATATGTCAATTGGGTAATTTTTTTTTTTAATGTGGGTTTTTTTAGGATCATTTCAGATTAGAGGTGGACAGAATAGTTTCCTGGGAGCCAGGTACTGATGTGATATGTCTGTGAAAATGAATTGGTGGGAAGCTGTTGATTACTGTCACTGTTGTGGGGCTGGTCTGCCTGGGTAAGAAGCCAAATTGCAGATGGTGTCTGGGTGGATGACTTCACCTCCAGTGGGAGGCTCTCTGCAAGGTCCTAGGTAGCTGTTGCTGTTTGGCAAAGTCTAATTCTGGTAAGAAGAATAAAATACCAATGTTGGAAGGTGACTATGAGGCATATTGGTAGCTTTTTACATATAGCCCTGTAGTTTTATAATTAGTAAAAAATGCATGAAAACCAGCCTTAACTGTGTGTCACAACTTGTCTTGGGGATCCATTATAAGACAAAAGCCTTGTTTGCTTTAGAATAAAAATGATTTGTTCAGCCTGGTTGAGCACCACCATAAAATGACACTCTAAAATGCCAGAAAAGTTGAGATGCTGCTTTGTGCCCTGAGTGTGGAGGTGAGAGAGAGACCTGGGCTCTGGGCATCACATGGCGAATACTTCTGCATCATCATGGATGGGGGAACGTGTTGTTCCTATTGCTTCTTTCTGGGCAAGTCTATTCTTTAGTGGATGTTGTAGTCATAGAAGACTAATCCTGCCTTCCCACAATTAGAGCTCTTAAAGGGCCCTGGGTTCAAGTGAGGGATCCGTGTATGCATAGTACCGGGCTGGGAAAGCCTTCATCTCTGGGATGCTTAATAGCAATCACACCCCGTGTTATGTGCTTTCAAACCCAAGCATTGAGATGGCCTTCACTCCCGTGCTGAAATATGAAAAAGGGGTGATCAGGAGAAGTTATTAACCCAGACTTGTGGTTACATATATAAGACCCTTGCATGGAGGCCAGTGTGCTGGAGGAGGACTTGTTGGCTTGGAAAGGAAATAGTGATTTCTGGTGGCTAGTGTTCACGTGGGCAGCATGAGGGGACCATTTAAGGGAAGAGCTGGAGTGCTTTAGGGAACAGCACAACCAGGTGTAATCCATTTTTGGTTTTTAGTGCATACTCCACTTATTTAAACAATCTGTTAAAAAAAAAAATAAAAATAATCTTCCCTAATAGAATATTGCTTCTTAATGAATAGACCCCCTTGTTATGGGACAGCTTAGTGCTGTTAACATTTTCTCTTGTTTGGCTTTATGAGGTGCTATCTCCCATGGCTATCTGTAAAGCCAATTAGTGGAGAAAATAACAGCCATATTAATCTCCCAGAGCAGTGCAAGAAAAAGAGTCATAATATCATAGGGAAATTATTCTAAGTGTGAAAAATTACCCACTTCGTCTATTTCATTTTTCTCAAACTCCAAAATTAATGACTTTCTGGAAAAAAAAATATATTTATCTCTGTGCAAAGAGAGAGATTTGATGAATGTTAAAGAGAAACCAATAGAGCTTTAATAAAAATGTATATGTCCATAATCCTATGAATCCTACTGCAGCATGTTAAACTGCTGATTTGTATCTCTGTGTCAAATATAATTACAGGCAAACAGGAGCTGTGTTATAATATCTATTAATCAAGATTATAATTAGGATTTTAAGAAGCTGTTTGCTCGAGTTGGGAACAGCAGCGAGGCAGTGCCAGAGCTGCCGAGCCTTGGCTGAGCGTGCGGCACCGTTTGCAGCCGGGGCAAAAGCCTTATGGGTGCTGGTGCCCAGCACCCCATGGAGAGCAGGCTCTGCTGATGGGAGATGACTGCAAGCAAGATGAGGTTCAACCTCTATTGCGTTGCGTGTTTGGGGGTGTCAATGGGAAAAGTGGATGCCAGCTGAACTGATGCAGCCATTAATGCCAAGTCAGCAAAAAGGCTTGAGGGTTGGTTTTTTTGGGGGGTGGAGGTGAGGGGAGGGACGATGACTTTCATGTGATTTAGGTGAGTCTGATTTGGTAGTGCTTTGTCTTTGATTAAAATACTCAACCAAAAAAACATCTTGTGTCACTCTGTGGTTTCCCAGCATGGGTGGTAAGGAACTATGCACCGATTGCTATAGATAATATTTTTTGAGCACTTATGAGCCTTCTGACCTCTGTAAGTGCCACACAAACAATATAGCTTCTGGAAGGGGGAGGAGATTGATGAACTTTTGTTGTTGGCACAAGAGGAGAAACTGATAAAGTAGGCTTAGAAAGCCAAATTCACTGTTAAAAAAAAAAAGTTGATGATTCAATATTTTAACACGTCCAGGTTTTTTGGCTCTCAAAGCAGTGAACTTAAATGGTTAGGTATTTTCCCTTCTGACTCTTTTTTTTCTGTTTAAAAGCTGCCTGATATTCATGAGTTTGGCTAATTTGGATCATCTCCTTTGCCTGCTTTTTCTCTTTCTCTCCTCCCTTTTTTTACAATTCCAGTTTGTTCTCCAGGTGTATTATTCTAACTTCTACCAGGTCTAGTCATAACAAGCTGAACACGGTGTGAATGTTCCCAGCCTCATTTTAACTAAATTAACTACACTTACGCCCTCAGTGTCAAAGCTCTGAACAATGAGAGCTTGCCACTGAACACATGAAACAAAAATGAAATTAGCCAGTGGTAGGAAACTACAAACAGCTGAGGCATTCAATTGTTAGCCATTTGAAGGATTAACTTCTAAATCATGTAGAGCTCCCCTGGTAGTTTAGCTAGTTGGGCACTCAAGGGTATATAAAAACACACTTTAAAGTAGAAATGTATTTCTTCACCTATAAAAAAGAGATTTACTGGCAGGTTGTGATATTATTAATACTGGATATTTCTGCCATCGTCTGTAGTACTTAATCACGCTTTCTTTTACTTTCTACATACGCTTTTCTGTTGGGTTCCCAAGGAAAGACACTGCAGATGAACTTGGTGGTGGGAGACGGGTGACACTATAACCTAGAAAAATATTTTACCAACTTGAGTTGGTAACAACTGCCAACTATATGCAGTTCTAGTATGAGAATAACTTCCTCCTATGGATATTTAACCACTAAGTGTAGAATAAATAGTCTTTAGACTAAAAAAGTCTAGTCTTAAATATTTGTATCTGGTTGTTGTTAATAATTAGAAAGATTTGTATTTGTCTCACTACTGCATGCTAAGATATGCCTTGAAAGAAGTTTTTTAGGAAGAGCTGGGAAAAGACTTTCTTTATTCATTGTGAAGAGTCACCAAGGGCTTAATCAGAACCACAAGAAAGGGAACTCTACTAATTATAGTCATGCATTTATTTGAATTCAGTCTTTTCCTTATCACCTGAGAATGCTGACATGGACCTATGGAACTTCATAGGGGAAAAATTCCTCAACTCTCACCTTAATGTTTGCTTCAAACAAGACCCTGAAGTCTTCAGACAAGTGTTTATTCAATCAAAATCCTTCAGATTGCACAATTAAGATTGATGAATTTTATAGGAGTCTTTTTCTTTTTAAATGAATAGCACTAAACAGAGGTGACTTCCTCTCCTAGCGCAGACTTGATAATGAAACCACTGAATTTACTTATAATATAAATATATATATATGTCCAGAGAGTCTTTTGCAATAGAAGTCCAAAGCAAGGAGCTCATTTGGAGGAAAAAAGAAAGAACAGCAGCAAAACCACACAAAGCTGAAATAAAGGGGAAAAATGTAGAATCACAAAGAAAACCTAAACAAATAAAGTGCAAACAGAGAGTGACAAGCGCACTCAGCCCCTGGATTGGTTATGGATGAGACGACAAGTATATGATGAAATTAATGACCCTCTGTCAACTTTTTAGATCTCACTTTTAAAGAGAATGGACCAAAAATCAATAGCCCCCAAACCACTAGTACTCCAGTGAACCAGTTTATCATTTATCTTACTGCTGGCACTCATATAGAAAGTGCAGCCAAGCACAGCATAGGACTTTCATTGGTAGTCATCATTGCATGCAATGTTTGAGCACTCCAGTTAAAGGTCAAAGGTGTGCAGTACAGCTCCTCTGAGAAGTACCTATTTGAAATTACCAATATCTGTGTATGGCTTATCCATGCTGTACTCTACTGTTTTGTTTTTTTTTTTTTCCTCCCCATGTGCATTTCCCCTTCCTGAGCTTTACCTGCTGGCAGAAACACAAGCTGTGGGGCAGTAGCCCAGCGGTGGTGGCTCTGGGCACCCAGGGCTAAGGCTGAGCTGCTGTTTCTATTATCTGTTGTGATTCTCACTGTTGTGTCTCTGTTATCTCTAGTGGTATCAAGCTGAAATCACTGACATAGGAGCTAACACCTCTAATGAAAATTGTCCTCTGCTCTCCACCCACAAAGTTTAGAATCATATTTAACATCTGGCTTTTAGATGCTTATTTTGAGAAGTCCAAAGAAGACTCAGTTGAATTTAAAATCTATGTATTGTAAATTACTTTTTCTGGTAGCTAATTTTATATCTGGAGGGCTAGCAAGAGCAGTCCAGGAAGAAAAAAAATCTGGAGAAAGTGTTAAGATGACCTTTTAGTCATTTCTGCTATGCCAGTTATTGCTGTTGTATAATGGCAGTGAGATCAGGAGGAGTTGTGCCAGTTGCTCCATGCACATAGTAGGCATTACCTTGAAATGTGCATGGTCTGAAGGGATAAATTGGGATAAAATAGGACAATAAACATCCCTTTATGTAGATGGGAAACTGAGGCACCCAGCAGGTAAGGGGTAATTTTCAAAAGCACCCGAGTTAGAACTTGCCTGTTCCCATGGGAAAGCTTATGAAGTTGACATGTGAATCCAGATTTCCCAATCCATCTTCTAGTGCATTGACCCAGGATCCCTCTGGGTTACTGGTGCCCTGTCAGAGGGGACTTGAGCTGGTACCTTCCCAGGTGCCTACACCTGGTTTGTGCTGTGGTTGGGAGAGCAGCTCAATGTGTTTTGTTCATGCAACTGGTCTGTCTGTGCGCTGGGGATACTGGGGGTTTCCCCCTCGGTTCCTTTCCGTACCCACATGTGATCAGGGCCGGTGCTGGGCACTTTGGGCCTGAGATTGGTGTGCATATGGGGCTGTGCTGACCCCACGTGTGAGCCTGTTTGCGTCTCCTCCTCATGCATATGCCAAACATGGGGTCAAAAAGTCTGCGTTTATGGAGCCAAGGCACTCTGAAAATGTTGGCACAGCTGAGGGAGAGTAAAATATTTCCTGCCACAGCGCTGTGGGAAGGACGGCAGCTACCCTGCCCTGCTGCAGGCAGTGAGGTATTTTAATGTTCTTTTATAGCAGAGAGGTTTTCTCCAGATATTTTTCATCGTTGTGCATGGGGATGCTGCCCTGATTTGCAGGAGGAGAAGCTGCACAGCCACACTGCCATGGATTGCGATGGGATGACACAGTGGTGGCTGTGGGAGGTGGAGTCTCCCAAAATACCCCCTCACTACTTAATGGGTGTAAGGATGTGTTGCACTTACCAGGGAGGCAGGCAGAGGTTTTGAAGGACTTGGAAGACAGGTTGTAAGTAAATAAAAGGTTTTGCCTCATCAAAAAATGCTGTTACAGACCGGAAAGATGACACAGATTTCTTAGTGAACATGTAGGTCCTTAACACCATCCTGGTGGTTGCAGGCTGAGAAACTGGTTGCAATGGGTAATAGTGCTCAAATTTAAAACCCAAAGCAAAAAACCCAACAAAATATCTATCTACAATAAAAATGTGTAAGAAAAAGAATATTTTATTCCAAATTAATTTCTACACTTGAAAGGGTTATCAAGTATTGGACCATCCTGCCCAGGTAAGTGGTGAAGTTGTCATCCCTGCAGGTTTTAGGTTGATGGTTGGACTTGGTGATCTGAAAGGTCCCTGTTTCTTCATATTGAGTATAAATGCAGTTCAGTGATGGAAGGCACAACTGCATGTGCTTTTGGTGCTCAGCTTTGTGCTGTGCTAAGGCCATCAGCTGTTGCTCTCCCATATGGGGCACGATGCCAGGACAAGCATTAGAGGTGGCAGTGGACAGCAGTGAAGGGAGAAGTAATGTCTTCTTGGAAGGGAGTAGGACTGATAGCATGGAGCATCACTGAATTCCTCAAGTGAGGTGTGCATGCAGCAAAGTTCAGGCTCCTTGTAATGTACCTCAGGTCTACTGGACATGAGCAGTGGTGTAGGATGCCCCAACTGCTGAGAAAGGAAATTGTTTTAATGCAAGACATGGTTTTGGGTGCAGGGGCTGAAGTGGGATGCAGAGCATCAGCACAAATCATACACCAGTGTGATGGGCAACCAGAAGACTGAAGGTTGCAGATCAAAAAAGCAAAGATTTTAAGGTTGGGTTTTTTTTCCCCAAAATTAATTTTAATGGATCAGTGTTGGAAGGCTTAGCAGAGAGAAGAGAGTTTGCATACACAGGTCGCTGGGATTTAGTGCAACTTCCACTGACGTCAATGGAAAAAAAACACCTCTCAGAGCTGTGAAAGTGGGGGCTGGATCCCACAAAGACCCACAAAGTCAATAGATAAAACTAAACCCATGATCTGTGGCTATGAACAAACAAGCAGTATCTTCAATATTCAGTCAACGTTTTTTCCCAGCATATTAAACCCATATTTTATCTGTAAGAGTGAATAGAGACAATTACTTGAGTCACACCTCTCGTATCCTGTTTGCTTGTACAGTAAGTGCCCGATACCAGAACGGAGAGCTCGCATTGTGTGTTCCTTTCAAACAGAAAAGGCAAGTTGCTTCAAGTAGAACAATCCTTGTACTAATTGCAACCATTTCAGGTTTGCCACTCCAGGCTGGCTTCCTTGAATGAACATGCTGTTAAGACTTCTAATATTGTTAAGACATTTAATACATTTAATAAATATTTTCTTTTTAGTTTCTCTTTTTTTGATTTACAACAAGACCAGAGACTTTTTGGTCAAAGAAACTAGGAAAGTCTTGTGTACTTTGACGTTAAATCATTCCATATTCAGTGCAGCAATAGCTTAGCTCTAGGGGATACTGGATAAGATGGGGGAGAAAGGGATGATCTCTGATACAAGCCTGTTCCTGGTTTCTGGCAGAAGTGCTTTAACCAGTTTGGTACTGCATCACTCCTTAGAGGGATGGGCACCATTACCCTTGCTTCCAGTGCCAGATGCACCTAAATTTCAAAACTTTTATGATCCAGGCTTTCAGTTTTACTCCATTCATTTGGGGAAGGAGGAGGAGGGGGAAGAGGTTTTCCTTCCCTGTCTCCATGCACGGTACCAGCATCCAACGGTTGTGTTTACCAAATTTGTGCTTTTATGATCAGTGTTTCTAATTGTCAAGTGAATTTTAAGATCTGGGTCAGGACAATAAAAACTCACAAGTTGATTTAAAGACCTTGGAGCTGCTCTTTGGAGTGCTTTTTGGAACACAGATTTCCCTGGTTTGGGCAGCCTGTCCTTCTTTGCCCCCCCTCCCTACAACCTGCTCATTGAGGTGTTGCTTCCTGGTGGGCTGGGACCTGGGGTGGACTATGTGTGTCCCTGCTGTCATCTTCTCCCTCTGTAGGAAAGGAGCACCCCTGAGCTGCTACCTGCACTGAGATTGCATACTATTTGTAATTAATTAGTGTCTGCATGCCTAAAGTGTATGTTGCCTTTAGGAAAAGGCTTCCCACATCTTAAGTAGGAAGGATCATAGAGACTTTTGTGCATATTAAGTAGGAATCTTTCTCTTTAAAAATGGATATTGGACATGTTGTGTGTGTTATAACTTAAAAGCTTCAGCGGAGCTGCATTTTTGAGAGTTGTATTCATTCTGGAACTGTACCACAATTCATCATATTAAACTTCATTTGTTGGAAGCCTTGCACTGGAATATGGGCTTGGTCTCTAAGGAAGTGCTTCATTTCTGTATTCCTTACCAATAACAGCACACAGCACTGTCTTTTTATTACTCTGTGGCTAGCACCATTCATATAGTGCATTTCTACATCAGGGCTGGAGAGACCCCCATCCTGCTGAAAAATTTAGATGGCTACAGCAGTAATCAGAAATACCAATAAAGTGTCCCTGGTTCTAGGTGGTGATGTGGGATGGAGGGAGAGAAAGATATAAAAATGAATCATGAGGTGAGACAGCATTGCTCTGGCAACTGCTTCAAAACCTGAGTGCAGTGAGACCGTATAAAGTCTTGAGAATATTCCTATGATCCTAAAGAGACCTGCAAAGACATTGCAAACTCATCAGGCGGGCAGTGCTGCAAGGAGGAGGAGAAATGCTGTTTTGAGTCATTCATCCCCAAACAACAGATGTGCCTTAACCTAGAAATAGGTAATATGGCTTCCAACTGAGGTGAGCTGCTTTGGATAAACCTGGTTAAAAAACAACCGTACGTTTAATGCAGGAAGCTGTTGAAGGTGTAAAGAATGGCTAAGTAAGTGAGTGGGACACCATTAATCTTGGTTTGTTTCAGCACTACATCTTTAGCTGTTGAAGAAAAAAAAAAAACACCTTGCTCCTAGCTCATAACCCGAGTGTTAAAACTGATGTCCTCCCCATTAGGGCCTGTAAGCTCATTAGCACATGGCAATTTATCCTCTTTTATTTCTTCTCAATTATCCTATCATCCATTGTATCTGGATCTGATTACCCTTTCCCAGAGTCAAACATTATCTTGTAAATCATTTGCTTTAAGTCTAAGCCTGCCATTGCATTGCCCGGGATTTGCTTAGGCAGGTAATAAATCAATTAGCATTAAACTTGTGGCGTCATCAATTTTCTTTCCTTGTGACTGAAAAAAGGAGTACCTGAACTTTAGGAAGCTGTATCAAATTTCCTTAGGCTGTCCACACTGAGATTTCCCTCTTCTTCCCCTCCTTTCCCCAACATCCCAAATCAGTATCGATACACTTTGTACTGAACTGGAGACAAAAGCAGCCGGGCAAGCTGCTGCAGACCCAGATGGAAAGTCTATGGAAAGAGTCTTGTTGACTTGGGATCCTCTGGATCAAGCAGCAAGTGAGACCCCTTTAGCCAAGGGACTTCTGGGTTCTGCTATTTGATAAACATCAAAACCTGAATGGTGATGATCATCAAGCACAAAAAGCCTGTGACCTCAGGAATGTGAAAATAATGTGATATTCCAGCCCTTCCAATGCTGGGAGGGACCTGTTGGCCCCACGCTGCCCCAGGGCTGCCCGTGCTGTTCTCTCTAGTGCTTCCCTCGCGTGCAGCCATCCCGGGGCCGTAGAAGAACCTGTGCTCCTGTCCCTCCCCATTCCCTGAGGCTGATGCAATTGGTGTGGTTGAGGTGTCTTTGCCCAAAGCGGTGTTTTGGCACAAATGTGATCCAGAACTGGTGTGGACAGCAGGAGCGCAACTGGCTTTCATCTGCTCCTACACGTTCCTCCTCTGGACTTGCTCCCATGACTTTTTTTGGCGGATCCCCAATCAGGTTCTGATCTGACAGTTACAACAACATTTATTAGCTGTCGTCTGGGCAAATGATGCAAAGGGAAACATTTTGTACACCCTTGCATATAACCTACCAGGGCGTTTGCTGAATCAGCTTTCTCATGCTCAGATTGTGGCATATGCGGCCCCTATGCTATGAATACTCTTTTTCCACATTAAACCTTCAAAATGGGAGATGATAAAACTTCAGCAATGTTGACTTGCCATACTCCAACCACAAACTGACTGCATGTGAGACCTGTGCTGAGATTTAGGCAGTGGAATGCCCAAGATTATGTTTATCCAGTTGTTTTGCTTATTACGAGACCTGTATTAAAAAGGCCTGAAGAATTGACTTAAAATACATTAAAACAACAACAACCCAGATGTGTTCACACGTGGACTTTGGCTTTGAGTGCTAACTCCTGTGGAAGATGTGTTATTCCATATCTACAAGTTACCTGAAACCATTGCACCTTCCTTTGAAGGAGCTGGTGCTGGCTGAGATTGTATGGGGTCATCCGGTGCTCAAGTCTGGAGTCCCACCTCTCCTCTTGTGTTGCCCGCTGAACCCAGCTGCTAAGGCACGGGTGTATAAAACTGCTGATGAACGCCCCCAGGACTCATTCAATGTCTCTGGGCCATTGTTTCTATGGAAGAAAGTTCTGCTTTTGGTTGGTTGGTTCGAGCGTTTAACTGGCTAGGGCTGTACCTTATATTGTGGTTGTTTCAGTCATTTCCACGACTTCTTGGGTTTTTTAAGAAAAAAATGTACTAGGAAATAAGAAATGCACACATCCAGATGATTTAATTCTGAAGAGGGTTCACTGGAGGGGCCTGGCTGTCAGTAGAGGGGATTAGCGCTTGTTTTTGTGGATGCTAGAGTGCTTCCTATGAGTTCCAGTTGTTGGCTCCAATTCACCCCAGTAGCTAAACCATGAGTGCAGGTTTCCAGAGGATTTTCTGCCCTGTCCCTCTTTATCCTGTCTTGCCCCCATGTTACCATCACCTGGGGAAAGTGCCTGAATCTCCCCTCTCCTTTCTGATGTGTCTGCTGTTAATACCTTCAAATAATGGAATCCTGTCTTTGCATTTAAATACGTGTAAATGGACTAGTGCAATTGCTACAACTTAATTCTTCAAATGTTTTATGCTTGAGATGTTTTCCTAAGCCACGTTACACAATTTTTGTGATTCCAAAGGCAAACAGGCTTTTGCTTTGATCAACTGATGGGCCACAAGTAGAGGTGTTCTCTCTGCAAGTAGAGAATCTGAGCTGTGGAATAGAATTGGTACATTCTTGAACAAATTTTGGGAAGGCTTGTCTAAGACAGGAAAAACTGTATTTTACAGATATTTTCTAACTAAAGAAACTGAGGCAATTGGCAATGAGATGGTGAGGTCATTCAGAAACTCTTGGGCATGGATAAGAACAAAGAACCCCCCAGATCTAAGGCTTGTGATGCAACTCCCAAGACTATTGATTTATACCTCCCTCTTTTTACATCCTCCCCACCTAAAGTGTACAAGAATAAAGGAGAGACAGCAGTTGTCTTCCCAAAAGTTAGGATTTGAAATGGGAACTCTTTTGCAAGTTTTCATTAAAATCCCCAGGGATGCCAGATACAAGGCATTTCCTGGGACTCTTAAAGGTCATTTGTTGAACAGTTGCTTCTAAGCATATATGACAAATTATTCCCTTGGCACAATAAAAGGGACGCAAGCCCTTTAATTATAATATAGCACTCAATATCTTTAGACATTTCAACGTTTCCTATGTATCCTACACATTTCATTACAAGGAAAGGTTGAGCAGAATTAAAAGGGTGACGTTACCCAAAGATTGATAGTTTACCTGTCCAAAAGGGAGAAGTTTGCAGTACAAGTGAGTACCAAGGAAAGAAGGATCCAAACCAAGTTTGGATTGCAGAGGAGACTTGGATAAGAGAGTTTTTATTATCTGCAGCTTTTAGCCTTATTTACCATCAGGCTATCTTGCCACAAGCATGCTTTTTAGTTCTGACAGCTCTGAATTATGACCATTGTGGGATCCTATCTCATTAACTGAAATGGGAGAATAAAACATCAAACAATCATAAAAATAATTTGGCACTGTGAAACCACTTAGGAGCAGCTGTCAAACAGGTTGGAAGATAAAGTTCTAAATAAAAAGAATAGAGAGAGCTGCAATGTCCTGCCATATGCTTCCTCTGCGTTATAGACTCCTTAATAATATGAAGTGCCTGTGTTTATGCAGAATAGGCCAGACACTCCATATATGATATTGATTATGCCTTAACCCCAATTTAGTAAAGACATACTCCTCCTTTTCCTAATCAGATATTGCAGAAGCAGTTTTCTGAAAATGTCCCTAATGCCAAGACATATTTTATCTCCGAAGGCTGTGGCAGGCGATAGGGCTTTGTCTTGCCTGTTGTCATGGCTTGGAGCCCAGTTTTAGGACAACGAGGCCCCTGTGGGGCTCTTCTCCAGCAGTTTTCATCCAGCAATTCAAAAACATACATCTTTATCAAGCTGTTGTTGTCAGACAACATTAGATAATTAATAGGCCATTTGTCAGCCTGCACAAAACATGTTAAAATCCCAAACACAATCAGGATAAATATAGTTGCCTGCTCTCTGAAGGCTTTTTGTTCTGACACGCAGGCATTGCAGGCAGATATTTACTATTAAACAAGACTCATTATTAATCACATCTAATGTTAATTAATTAACCGCCTCTGTGCATTGAGGGCTCTCTGTGACTTTCAATTGTTTTAAGGAGCTAATTGGTAACTTAGCAGTTCGCATGGAAGTTGTTTCTTGTTCTGTTCACATCAACTTTTTCAGCTTAATAGAATAACTGTGTTCATTAAATACAAATAAAAGGGGGTATTTTTAGCAGCGTAAAATTAATATTGAAATAAGCCCACATCTGAACTTTTTAGGGAAGGTGTAATGATTTGAATCAGACCCAGCTTTACGACTGGCTTTGCTGAGTTAGGGCAGGTGTGCAGATGCAAAGCTCTCTGAGGGCTGAAAGACAATTAATGGGATACAGATGATACTGTATCATGCTTCCACAGCCCAAGCAATGCTGCTGGCAGATGCTGACCACCTGGAGACACCACAGTAGCCTTCTTGAGCTACTAGGGCAAAAAGATAGAGCTGCTGAGGGGCAGTAATTACAGAGATGTCTTGGAAAACCCTGATGCTTTTATGGTTTGGCCCTAGTTCTCCTTAGCCCTACACCTTGGCTTGTTATTGAGCAGTGGAGAATGAGTGTCACTCTTACTGGTAAAATGCCACCAAGTCTGGTTTGCATCCTCTTTGCTTGATATGTTTGTCGATGAAAGGAGCTATTGAGAAGCAGACCCTTTCCACTTAGAGATGCCCTCCTAAATGCTGTTTATTTCTTGTGAAATGAGAAGAGAGGCAGGACTTGCTAACATAGGTTACATCAGGAACTCACATGGAAGCCAACAAGGCAACGCAACACTTAAGTAGTCGCTTTGGCTGCAAAATTCCCCATGAACCCAACAGAAGGGCCATGGTTTGGTTTATGATTTGGCCAAAAACACCACCAGGCTGTAGGTGCCTCTTGATAACATTGCAAACAAGTATAATTTTCTTTTAATTTTTTTTTTTCTTGACATGCCTATTTTATTCTACTCTCTGAGTGTGCCTTGGATGCTGTAATGGCTGGCTGTGCCAAGTAAGCATGTGGTGGCTAAGTGCGCACATAAGAATTAGCTTGCGTAACCACATAAAACCATTCTGTAGAAATGGGGGTGGGTGGCATTGCTTAATTACCTGTTCCTAGAAATTTTTTTCTCCTGCAAATTTCCATGGAAATCATCAGGAGTCTTGCCTATGTAGACCTCGCCACACTAATCCCAAACATAACTTACAAAAGCTGCCATTCCTTCACGTTCCCGTTATATAACTTGGGGGCATAAGTGTCCGGGCTACAAAAACTATGAATCTTTTAAAATAGTCACTTATTTCATCACCCACTAAATAAAGATGACATTTTTTGTGAAATATTTCATATTCAGACTGTCTGTTCAGCCACGCTTTTTCACTCTCTCCTCTTTGCTGTGTCAATATTTGCATTACCAACCCTATTTTGGAGGGTTTCTAACTTGATCTTACATTTATTTTGGCGAAGAATGTGGAACGCAACTTCTTACTTTGAGAGAGAATTTGTTTTAAGAGATGATGATGATGATGGGTTTTGACTTGGAGAGGGGCTGGAGTCCTGGAGGAAAATGCAGTCCTCCTGGGCTGGGAGGGGTTGGCTGCCCTTGGCTGGGAGTGTTTTCCTGCAGCCCAGCGGCACCATGGCGGGAAAGAGATGTCAAAGTCTGGCAAAGGTGGTCCGTGTGCTTCTCCATTTACTAAGGAGCATCACCTCCCTGTTGAGTCTGAAGGTCTGGTCAGTGGGGAATTGCTCATGTAGGGGAACTGGGTTTTTCTTAGCACCCTATGGATCTGCATGTCTTGGGTGTGTGTCTCACCGCCTCTTACTTCCATCAAGATCTGCAGGTCATTCCTTGCAGGAAGAGCAGACCAGTTTCTGTTGCATGTTGTCCAAGTGCAAACAAGTGCAACTTAAACCTGCCCTGTTTCCCAGATTTCTATGTTTGAGGTTAAGAATTGCATCACGGCTCAATTCTGTTGAGCTTCCAGTCAAAAATATCCCAAATAACTAGGAAAATTGACATTTTGGGATCCTGGAGGAGAGTATAGTTCCTGAGCACTTTTGAGACTGTGCTTATAACTTTGCATTTTAGCCATTTATTTGCAGAGACATCAAAAAAAAATCTGTCATATACCTGTGCCAACAAATATATTCCTGCACGTGTAGATGTTCATACTCACACGTGTGTATAGGTAGATATATGTCAGACTTGCTCTTATAATGTGTGTGTATCAAGTACTTCCTTGCACAGATGTAACTCAATAGCTCTCACACAGGGGAACTGCAGAGCTTGGATTGTTTCAGTCCTGCTGAAATGCTGACACCAAACTGTATGAAAGGGGGAGCACAGTCCAAAGTGAAAAATGTCCTGCAACAAACAACGGTGCTGGGATTAAACCTAAATCGGTGTTAGCATTACTGGAGAAGCCTCATTGGCTAAAACTGTAAGTGTTGTATGAAGTTGCAGTATATTTTCCTATCGTAAGCCCAACAATATGCTTCAATTAAACATATGTCACAGGCACTTATCCTGAGAGCATGAAGCTGTTGCTGTTGGGGAAGTTTGGGTTTCCTTTGTAAGTGTGGCTCCAAGCACAGGGTCTTTGGGTGCATCCCACCCTCATCTCTTTTGGGTGAATTTATCCAGGCTTCAATTTTAAGGAGATGCTCAGCTTGTCCATGTCACCCAGCAGGGGTGTTGGACACGTTGGGTTCTGTGCTCTTGGTGCATGAGAAAATAAATCACCTTCTTCCAGCTGCCTGTTTATCAAACCACACGTTGCCCACTGCTGTGGGCGTGCATTTGAGTTCCCAGGGTAGCCCATTCATCTCGCCTATAGACCTTAGGTACTTCAGCACTGCCCAAGACCTTTGTGTCTGCACCATGCCTGTCTAGCAAAGGTCTGCTGGATGCATTGGAGCGGTAGCTGCATCGTTGTCTTAGTAGTATGTGTTAAAAGAATCTAACAAACTCCATATTTCAAACACGGGTCTTCGAGAGATGCAAGATTAAGTGGTTAAGTAGGTTTAGGGTAGTGTTTCAAGCAAGGCACATACTTGAAAAATAATATTTGTATTGGCTCTGTGCTAGCAAATATACAATCAAGATACAAACCAGAAACGTATTCTTTCAAACTGTAATGCTGTTGTAGGAGGAAGGGCTATTTCATTCCCCAGATAGCAGAAGCAGCTTCCCTCATCCGAGCTCTGAGCTGTGAAACGTTGTTTCAAACAGAGAAACGCCCTCAAAATCATGGAAATATTTTAAAATTGAGCTCTCCCTCCCCTGTAACCCCAGATGAGCAAAATTCCAAGGAAAGAGATGAAAAGCACGGCAATATCTATGGAGAATGCAGGAGTCTGGCACAACTTGCATTTTCCCCACCTGTTCTGGACCAAAGGCTTGCAGCCATTCTTAGTCTGGGTTACACCTACGCTATCAAACCCACAGAAAAGCCCCTTAGCCCAAAAGGCAATTTTATTGAATCATGTAATGATTACCAACTGGTATCTAGGACTGACCAGTGAGGTTATAAGTGAGATTTCCTTCTGGACTTCTAACCAAGTTTGCCTGGGCTTGGGTAACAAGAAATTTAAGACTCCCTCCATTCTGAAAATGCGAAGCCATTTCGAAGCAAGAAATAATTCTGAAGAAAATTTGTATATGCTTGATTGATTATCTTATTTTAATCCATATTAAAGCTTTAAGTCTTTAGGTGTGGCTCTTTAGTTCTAACATCTCATAAATTATGGCTATAATGAAGCAGTCATTTATCCAGAGCTGATGATAAATGGCTTGCCCTAGGAGGAACTAAAGAATAGGCAAGTAGATCATTTTCATATTTGGTGAAAACAATATTAAGTACCCAGACCTCAGTGATTGCCCTAATAAATGAATAATCTGAGGTGAGGGGCTTGGCAGTCAGTGTAAAAAATAACCTGAGCTTTCTCTGTCATTTGTCAGGCTTTGCTATGACAGCATGCATTATGGGTAAATGAGCAATCAGCAAGAACTATGTTATGGCTGGGATGTTTTTGAGAAATTTATCATATGCATTGCTTGGTACCTTTAAGACCCTAAGGCTTAATGGCTATAGTGCATGACTGCAAGCGAACACAGTCCTTATTTACCATCCTATGGTTCATTTGCACTGGATCCCCGTTTTTTCCATGTATTAGGGGAAGGAGCCTCTGTTAGTGTTGTTTCCCAGACTTACTTTCACTCGTACGGGGTATTCCAGCCTGCTCCATGTTAGTTCTAAGGCACCACGATATTTAAGGGATTTTGAGGATACTCTGCCCGGTATGGTAGAGATGTCAATTTACAATTAATGAGCTAAGTCAGTAACACACGGATAGGATGTGTAAGAACAAAACCCAGGGGAAAGGCAAGGAAACACAACAAAGTGCTCCTCCAAACACCTGAAGTGTAGTGGGAAATTAGGTGCTGTTACCTCTTAATTAGCCATGAAACATTCGGGTACAGAGCGGGGAGTGTTAGCAAGTGTCTTGATGTGATATAAACCTATTTTTCCAGACTGCTCCCCATGGGAGTGTAGCGTCAGTGGTGTGCTACGCCATGCTGTGCATGATGGCTGATGGGCTTAGGGTGATATTCAACTGTTCTGCCCAGAAACTGCCCAAATTGCTCCCTTCCGCAGCTGAATCTTCAGTGCTTTATCTGAAGTGCTTTACTCTTCCCCAGGCCGTTTCAGGTGTAACTTAGTGGAAGGGAAGACACAAAAGCAGTGAAACTCCTGTATCTCCTACATAATCTTTTAATGGAAATATAAGAAGGCATCAAATGATGGAGCAGAACTGGGGGGACCCAGATGTGCCGAGGTGCTGGGAGGAGTGGACCAGTGGTGCTGAGACTGCACACGTGGAAGGGGAGTCCCATGCAGGGGCCACTTCTGGAAATGTTGACATAAGTGATATCCTCAAGTGGGCACAGATGTTGAAATCCAGGGCCTGGATTTCTGTGAGGCTTCTCAGTTGTGACCAAAATGGATAGGAATTTCTCTCTCCCTAAACAAACACAGATTAGCAGGAAAAGCAGTGAGGTGAAGGAACAAGCAATGAAATGTGCTCTTTCCCTAGGCTGAGGCTTGTGAAACACAGCTTGTGCTGGCATCGCCCCTGCCTCTTCACGGGATGCATGTTAGATCAGACTGCTTTTCTGGTCATTTTCTTAAGTTTTTTGGAGGAAGAAGTGATGCAGGGATGTGAATAATTAGTATTTTTTTAAAATATCTGCAAAACAAAACTGTACAAGCAAAATCACGATGTTTTCCACTGGCAGCAAGGACTGAAGATGAAGCTTTTAGGAGAGTTCTTATCTGCAGCTTTCTGGTTTCTGCTCCTAAGGCCTCATCCTGCGAGGGGCTGAGGACACTACTCTGTTTTTCAGATGTAGGATCGGATGAGCACTTTTCAGTGGTTTGCTGAATCACAGCAGAACTACTTGGCATACTTCAGGATGAAACCCACAAAGTCCCCTCTGCCTCACTCAAAATTTGCCCTTCTGCTGATGTGCCATCTTCCCAGCAACCATAACTTTGGATTTTACTGGTTTTGTTGTATTGTTCTGTTTGGTTTTTTTTTTTTTTATACTATCATAGAAGAAAAGAATGTTAGAAAATGCTCTGATCTAGCCTTTCTGAAAATTTAAATGCTAGTCTGCCACAGCTTTCAATATCTCTTTACCTGCTGCCACTTATACCTTTCACTTCTCATTAAGGAAACAAATCCAGAAGATTAAAGCACTCCTAATTTAGCTTTCTAAATAGGAAGTGAAAGTTGAAAGCAGACCAGCTTAGAATAAGCGCCACTGAGAGCTGCAGCTGGGCTGATGCTATTAGAAAAAAGAGACCACTTCTTGCTTCTGATCTGTCATTTAAGGAAGCTTGTTTATGTATAGGTCTGACATCAGATGAATATGTAGTGACCTTTCTCATTGAGATGAAAAGTTTTGCTTTAGACCGATCAGATATCACATCACTAAATACTGAGAGTTTTAGAAAAGTAAGGCAACAGTCACGTCTAAAAACAAGTTCATCTTTGTGGAGCCCATCGATATCCCAGAGATCTGTGTAGGATTGGAGCCTGAGAGTGATTTCAAACCCTCTTAAACAAATTTTAGGAGACTGAATCCAGATCCTGACTGACTAAAGGCTCAGAGAGTGGAGGGAAAGGAGGGCAGAGGGAGGCTGAAGGCTCCTGATATGCATCCCTATAATTTAAGCTTATTTTTAATATCTGGCTGCAGTGCTCATCACAGTTGTTTCCCTAGATCTCTGTACCTGCTCAAAGCTGGTGAAGGGAGTAGGAACCCTCCAGAAGCTGTGGATCAGATCCTTAGGGAGCATGACTTGGAAGCAGCACCACATGACACTTAGCAGGAAGGAAGTCACTGCAGGTTGTCCCTGAGGCACAGATGAGAACAGCAGAGGGTACTGGGAGCTCAGCTGCTCCGAGACATCTCTTTAATGCATACGGATGAAGAAAGAAATTAAAGTGGGATAAGATGCTCTGCTGGATCAGCGAGTTAAATGAGCTGACCAGAGGATGCTTTAAGGTCTCCTCCCAGCACAGGAGGAATAGGAAGATTTGGGGGTGAATGGAAGGGTACAGAGGAGCAGCCATGTCCAGGACAGCAGCAAGCACCTACATGGCCTCAGTCCTGTTTGTCTGACTTTGGTGAGGTTGAGCCCAGCAGTCAGGAACGAGCCAGCTCCTTCCTTAACTGCCATTCAGAACCTTGGTGTGAAGCCTACTTGAAATGGTGGTGTGAGGACCTGGCTGCCAGTGCCTGCTGTCTTCTTGAGCAGCATCATTTACCAGGAAGCAGTACCGTCCCTTCGCTTTAGGGATGGAGGAGTGAATGGCCCTGGGGCCGTGACATTTGCTAGATCAGATAGAGAGGGATCCCCCAGGAGAGCTGGGTGACCTCTTCTTGGACTATGGCACAGGGGTAGCCTCCTTCCCCAGAGGAAAGGTATGATACAAATTCGTGTGCTGACCTGTGTCCAAGTCTAAAATCTTGCAACGTATTTTGGGTTTACTCTTTGTTTAGTTTCAAAATGGTAGCCTGTGAATCATAAACACGACCTTAAAACCTCTTGCATAATCAAGTTCTAATGTCTACTGTTTATTAAGACAGATGGTGTATTTATATACTTTTTCCAATGTCCTGATCTGTATGAATCTGATATCGACAGACTCTGATATGCAAAGAAAGCAATTAAAAATATGATATGAAGTAGCATTTCTAATGAGAGTCTTGGCTACATCTATATGTATAGTTTTTGTATAGGTGTCTTACTACCCGTAAGGTAAGGAGATGATGTTGTTATGGATGTAGCTCATTAACTCGGTGCCAATAAGAATAATTTGTAACTGAGATACCTACAGTGATTATTGGAAACACTTGGGAATATCTGTTGTATTAATATACTTGGCTGTTGTGATTTAAGCTTTGTGTCTGAACATCTCGCTGGATCGGAGTTAGCATCAGCAAACTGAATGCTTCACTTTTTCCTGAATTTATTTAATAGCATAGCCTCAAATTAAAACATAGAAATAGGGTTCACTGCCTGCAACTCTCCACATGGGATGTGGATGCTAAATCTTTAACCTGGACTATGTTGTGCACTAAGTGATCTCTGTTTATACTAGAGTATGTTGAGAGTATCAGTTTGCTCTAAATATATTGCTTTTAAATAAATCCTGACAAAGAAAAGGAAGGTCTAACTGTACCACGTACCTTTTATTGCTTAATTGTTTGCACTGATTGTAAATAGCAATATTTAAACTGAAGACTGATTTCAGACACACACACACACACCCCCTAGTAAAATCTTGGAGCATTGGTGTGGCAGAATTTCTCAGTTTGATGTGACTCTATCTTTGACAGTTCTCCTAAGGTAGGTTATTTTGGAGAAAACATATGTTTCCATTTTCTCTCCCTCGGCTTCCCTTTTAGTCCCCAGGCTCCACTAGGGTCACAGCAACATTAAGGCTTTTGTCACTGTGATTAATAGCTCTTTAGATCATCTTTAATTCACTCACTAATGACTGAGGGTCTTTCTGCTCTCCAAGTAATCGCGTGATGTATGAGCCGATAGTACACCTTGTGGCAGAGGTGAAAATCATTCAGGCAATGCAAATATTGTCACGGGGACAAATGTTTTCCCTGTTAATAAAAATTAATGAATTCTACCCAGGAGCTAGTTAAAGAAGCTCTGGTGAGAGGGATCCAAACATAAACAAGTTCTTGCTGCTTGGAACCATCCGTTCGGTCTTTCTAGGTACGCGAGGATTATTGTTAGCATTTCTGCATCTACACAATAGCTGAGACAGCGGCAGGTTGATTTAATTATACAAATGCATTGCGCTGCAGGTAGATCTGTCTTTCAGTTATGCCCATGCGTCGGTCTTCACTTGAGAACCGTTATTTCCTTGGCCATGGTTATACCATGGGCTTTGAGGCTTTGCGGTCTCTAAACGAGCAAATCCCAGTTCCAGGCTGAACGCTCACTTCCATCCAAGAGCTGCCTCGCTCAGGAGATCGTAACTGTAAAATGATGCAAAGCTGTTGACATTTTTTTTTCCAAGTCCCTGTTGCACATCATAAAAGGTTGATGAAACAGGCTGTAAATTAATCGTCTGGAAGGGGAGGAAATGCTTCGAGTATCTTATTCTATTTATTGTGCACGTATGAAGAACACTAAAAAAGCTCTGTCCCTCAGCAGGGTCACCTCATGGGGTGGGTGTCCCCCTTCCGATCCCTTCCCTCGGCCGGGGCTCGGGCATCGGTGAGTGGAGTCACTGGAAAGGTGTGTTTCTTATTTACTGGTGGAGCACGCGCTGTGGTTAACGCTGTTGTCTTCTCGTTTCATTTTGATAGTCACCAATTCTTTCTTCTGATGACAAAAAAGCTATTGTCTCAGTGGAATAAATATTTCTGAATTACTTCCCAGTCCCAACCCTATCATTTACATCTTAGAACAAGAAAACAGTAAACTTTTAAAAGACATAATTTTACCTCTTCACAGTGCTTATCTACAAAGGAACATATTACTGAGGGGGGGAAAGAGCTCTAGTTGTTACTATTATTTCTGGTAGACACCCAAGGAGAGTAGCTAATTTGTTCTTCATTAATGCCAAGGACAAATAAAAAAGCAAGGACTGAATTATGCATTTATTTCCATTGTGCCGCTAACACGGGCTCCCACTCCCCGTCATCCTCCAAAAGAATTCCCAAACCTTTGCTGTGCATTTCATGTGATACCATAGGGCGCAATAATATGGTTTTAAAAGAAGATGAATTTAGTGGTGAATCTTAATCGAAGGCAGAAAATTAAATGCAGCCCCCCTGCTGAAAGGAGGATGGACAGTTAGCTGCAATCAGAGGGGTTTTTTTTTGCTGTAGCTCAACAATAACCTCTTAGTGTTAGTTCAGAGGCCTGGGTAAAAACCTTAAAGTCAAATTCGTTTGGAATTCGAATGTTCTTTTAAACCTGGGTATGATGCCAATTCTTTGAATTGCCACAGTTTTCTCCATTTTGGGATGAGATGAGCCAGTCTGGGACATCGGCTTGAGTCGTGGGTAACTGGAGGCGAAACTCCCAGCCTGTAACAGCCCCTTGCAAAATGAAAGGTAGATGGAGCTGACCTTTGAATTATTAGCACGTGAGTGTATGTACCCAGGTCCTCCTTTTGACAGCTAAATGCCACAGGGCCTGAGCTCAGCCCCTTGGGGTTGAAGGGCATTTTCAAGTGATTCACTGGGCTTTGGATGTGTCCCTGACAAAGGTTTCGCGCTTGCGTAAAGCCCAAACCACTTGGATTTGAAATTAATAGATTTCTGTGTGGAAACTTCTCTTTTATTCACTGTAGAACATAGAAGTATTCAATGAAAAAGGTTTATAATTTTTCAGTCAGAAGAATTGTTTGATTCTTCTGTCAAAATTTTGTGATAATTACATTTTCTTATATATATAATTAATATATTAAAAGAACTGCTATACTGTACATGTTCTTACTAAAATATTTAAAGCAGCATTCAAAAATATGTTCCCCTTCTGGAGACAAACCCAGTTTTGTTCTAGCAGAATAACTGGAAAATTAATTATGATTCTCCAGCATGTTTCTGGAGAGATGTAGCAATGATGTATTCGAGAAAATCAAGATCTGGATTTCACAGCTTGTGTCTAACTTCAGAAAAACAGTTTATATTGATTAAAGTTTGTTTAAAAAAACAAAAAATTGGGAAGGCTTTCTTACTGCTCCCCAATGATAAATTGCTGCAATGTTTTCTTTTATTATCACCCTGCTAGTCCTCTACTGCTCAGCCCCCAGTTAAGCATCTAAATAAGATCCAGATTTGCCAAAGTGCTCAGGAGTCAAGAGTTTCCACCGGGAGACTTTTTCCTGAACTTCCAGAAGAATTAGGTAACGGAGACTGGCCATTTGGTGTCACAGAGGGAACCAGTGTGTTTGGCAGCCTTGACTCTAAAAGGTTTCAATTTTCTGGGTGTTACTGCTTCTGCAGTTTCAGGCGCACCTACAGAATAGCATAGCTATTTCTGTGTCACCTCTTGCTGGAGAGCTCGTGCTTCTGGTAGTGGTTGAGGTGAGAGGGGACAACCTCCCTCCAGTAAGCCACACTCTTTTAAAATACCTGAACCTCTCCTGTCACTTCGAGTGGATGAATGTCAACTGCTTTCCTTGACACCAAATTACAGGCAGGTAGAGTCATTGCTAGAATAGCATTACTAAAGTTTTTTTGGAGCATAATCTGCTTTTAGAAAAATATTGTTGTTGTTCTGGTGGAAAGTCCTAACTCTGTCAAAGGTTGGGTATTAATACACATGTATATATGCAAACACTAAGTATTAGTAATGGAAGAGCATGGCATTAGGACAACACTTTGGCCAGCCATGGGGTGTTATTTCCCTGAGAAGAACCAAGTTACTTAGAAGAGCTTCATAGCACCCCTTGCAAGTTTGCTTTTTTTGAATTCCTTGTTAATTTTCATATCATTGGGTTTTGTTTCTCGTGTTCAGTTTCTTCTAGTCCAGCTTTTTTCTGTGTGGAGAAGAAATGTTTCCACACTGTAGAGAAAATAATAGCAAAAACTAACCTGGGCTCAGTGCAAAGTAACTTCACTTGTGTCCCAATCGGTTAGAGTTGGGAAAAGCTGAAGAAGAGACATCAGTAGGACTTTCCCAATCCCTCGCTCTCTCCGTTTCTCCTTTGGGGTTGATGAGCTGAAGCCCAAGGCTCATCCATGCCTGGGCTTTTGTGGGATAAAAGCCACCCTACCACAAATGGAGCCGTTGTCTCTCCACATTCAGATCAATAGGCAGCAAACGGGTACAAAAGGAGAGCTGAGATTTTAAATAAACTGGTTTTAAACCAGAAATTTAAACACTTGCAGTCGCTATACGTTGTATAGAATGGGAAGGATTTACATTGGATGACTGTCTAATCTTCCGTGCAAGTGGAACTTCTTTGGCCTCATTTTGAACCTGAAGTAATAAAGAAGGAAATGAAAGCAAAGGTAAACTTAAAGTATTGTTTTACTCTAAATGCTTTCAGTAAAGGGCCTTGTTATCTAATGATTGGTACTAGATGGCTGGTATAAATCGTGGTGTTTGTTCTCTGCACTCATGGCGAAGGAAAGCAGAGGCAAAAGGAAATCAATTGGAACTAGCAGGTAACAAATGACCAGTCTTAGGCAAGCATAGCAGATGGGGAAAATAGAGTTGTGGGCATACATTATTAGGAAATGCAGTGGCTACTTCTCCCTGTTATTTAGGAAACGCAGCAAATAATGAATATTTTCAATGGAGGGTGCAGTTCAAACCATTAAGAATGTGTAAATGTTTCAGTATCGAATCATGTTTTCAGCGCTACCTCAGAAGGGGTTTTTACCCTACTCAGTTATTGGGATTAAAAAGGGAACCAGAAGGTGTGATGGCAGCTTTTGTGGGACAGGCAAGCCCACTTTGTGCCACTTCTCCCCAGGGAAAGTGCTGATGGAGCCAGCCCAGCAGTGTACAGTTCAGGGGCAACTCCAGTTGCCCAGGGTTTGGGGAAATATTCTGGCAACTTTGTGCCAGACTGAATCCTGCAGAGTTGGCTACAACATTGGTGAGATCTGAATTTGGCTGAGGAAAAGTTCCAGTGACTTTTTGTTTGGGGTTCTCTATTGGTAGATCTTTATTGATACTCAAAAAGACTCATTTCTGTGAAGCGTGATGCTCCCTTAAAATAGCTCAAGAACAAGCTCTGCTACAGTGGAGGAATAGGGGGGTTCTGGAGATTTAAGCAGAAAAAGTACCAGCTGGGCAGCATCTCTTTAACAAAGACCTCGTGGGCACCTTGGTACCAGAGGATTGCTAGGGCTGGATCAACCAGAACTTGGCCAGTGGTGAGTTATTATCCCCTTTACTCACCCTCTGCTCCCAAAATACCTGTTTTGCATCCCTGGTACAAGCGAGAGATTTATTTTTTATTATTTTTAGAAAGCTGGAGCTGTAAGGAAGAAAAGCATCCCATGGGATAAATAAACACTGGGAGGTGAGGAATCTCCATCCTTCCTTGCTGTGAAGACTGTCCAGACCATGCTGTGAGCAGCCTGGCTGGGACTCTACGCTTACCCTGCCTGGAGGCTGGTGGCCAATGTCCCCTGATTCTGGGTTTGCCCTTCCGCTGTGCTCGCTAGGCTTCTTGGAGAGCTTAACGGCTGCTCTGAGTTATTAGTCCTTTACGTGTGAGCATGTGTGTGTCAGTAATGGGGAAAGCTTGCTTTTTTATTTTATATTTTTCTCAAAGCATCTGAACAATATTCTCTGTATGTTGCCACAGTGTATTAGTTCTGCAAGCAAATCCAAAAGTGCTACAGAGGGGACACCCTAACACCTTGAAAAAAGTATCAGTAAAAACTGCTGAAAGCATTAAAAATAAATGAATCATAGGGTGAGAACTAGCATGACAGGTAAATAGGCAAGACATAAAATGCCTCTGGAATCTGCGGGATATTTGCAGGTACAAGGGGGCTTCTAAGCCATGGTTCATTTACAATGTCTGGTTCCTCTCTCCGGGAAGGATTTCTAATAGATTCAAGGAGACTCCGAGCTTTTAGTAGGTCTTGGGAGAAGAAAGGCAGCTCTGTAAAGGAGAGAGGTTTGGTTTGTTTATGGAGAAAACGCACCAGTCACGTTTCATATTGTGTCCTGCTCGGAAGAACAACCGAAGGCTTTCACGCCTCGGAGGGGGATGGCGTTTCCATACAATAGCTGCGGCCATTGTACAGAAAAGCCATCTCCTCACTGTCCTGAAAGCCTACCTAGAGATGGTCTTGCAGCCTCCTAGAAAGCCCTGACTCCATCAGGAAAACATTTGTGTTTTACAATTAGATGCTGGGTTGTTTTTTTTTTTTTTACTGCCCCGGATCTGTTCCAGCCTGTGGCTGCAGCAGTATCTGAATGGTGGAGTTTTGCCAAAAGCAAACAGCATCGAATACTCTGTTTTACCATAACAAGTGCAGAGGTGAATGGGCGCTGTCAAGAAAGCACCATGAATACTCTTTTCCGTTATTAACTGAATTTATTATTTTGCTGGTAAAAGTTAACGGCAGAAGGCAAACGTTAATTTCACATCTGCGTGAACTTGTGCTGGAAATGTTTGGGGGCTCATCGGGTTGGGGGAGTAGAAGCAAGTTTTGACTGCTCATTGCTAAACAAAACAGCTAAAATCTCAAATATTACCAGTCAGTCGTGACTTTAAAAATATCCAGAAGCACATTTGAATAGGGGACACGTAAAAGAATATCATAATCTGCTCAGGCTATTATGAGAAACAGAAACACGTTGAATAAATCATTGCCTGTATTTATTCACCCAGCTCCCACTAGTCTAACACTGGGGGCTTGTGACACCTCGGTGGTGTAAAGTGATCTCCTTGGCCCCTTCTAGTTGCATATCGGTCCCAGTAGTAGCTGGGATGCTGGATTAATTATTATTATTTTTATTTATACTTCATCAACAGCTCTGAACATCTTGTTTGGTTCATAAGAGCCAAAGAAATTGTAGTAAGTGTTTCACTGTTTGGATTTTTCAGCCAAAGCCTTAGGAAAATCACTACCATGGCATGCTCTATATACAAAGGAATATCTCACTTACTTTCCTCGTCAGGAGAATAGTCCTCATTCATCCCAGGAGGATTGCATGGGGAATGGTGCAAGAAGACAAAAGTATCTGGTCAATCTATTCAAACCCTCCAAACTTGGAGGGCTGAAGGGGTTTGAAGGTGTTCTTCGGCAGCTTAGAATTAAAATAACTGAAACCAGCTTTGATACAGCTCTAGGCCAGATTCTGCATGAATCCTCCACCCTCTCTAGAAATTGCCACATGCTGCCTTGAATGAGGCCTTATTCTGAAACCACCGCTGGGCATGTGAAAGGAAATGTGATGGTGTGACTTGGGCAGAAAGAGGTGCCAAATGCAAATTGACTTAATTGATGATGAAAGGCAAAGTGAGCAGACACAATTATTTCATTAAAATATTGAAGGTGAAGGTTATTAGTGCTAGTAAGTAACTTCTCTGAGATCTAGGTAGTTGGACATTACCACGTTCTCTTAGCTCGCTTTCTCTCAGAGAGGGGACTCTTCCCTTTTTGATTTCTGGAGAGCATTGCCTGGGGGATGTTCAGCCATTCAGAGATATATTTTTTTATATAATTTTTTTTCTTTGTGGAGAAATAGGTTTGCAGTACTGGTTATCTTCATTTATGGATTGGATTTTCAGAATGTGGAATTGACTTCATTGAGGTTTGTGATTGTGTAGTAGGTTGGTGTGGGTTTTTTGTTAATTACAGAAGCAAATAGCAATATTCCAACTGGATCATGCTAATTAGTGAGGCTAATTATGTTTTGCCAAGCATCTCTTTTCTTACCTATTCCGTAATGAAAAATCATTTGCTCGGGATGTAAAACAGGAGGAAGGAGATTGCTGCGACAATTAGCAGTAATTAATGAGAAGCTTTGAATTGCTTGGTGTTACCCTCAACATCTATTAGCAGGCAAGGCTTGGATTCGCCTGCTGAGGGAGTGTGGGTTCACACAAACTTTTTCTCTTGCTGAAGGGGAGCAAAGAGATGTGAGAAAATAGCAACAAATTAAAATTAACTATTCTTTAGTGAGTGTTAGAAATAGTTGTGTGCGCCTGCTGCAGATTCACATCTGTCACCAGACTTGCAACAAGTACAATGATACTGAGAAGTGTTTTCATTAAAAGGCATTTTTAACTCTTTAGGGCTTGAATAAACGCATAGTCACTGTGGCTGCCTGTAAGATGTTGCTTAGTTTCTACAGAAGCCTGTTATGTTTCAGAATTTATTCTTATTTCACACTGGAATGAAAGCACATATTTGGAAAGTTTTATGAAAGAGAGACATACCAAAAAAAAAGGCAATTCTTTAGATCAGTGAGATCAAATTTTTTCAAATAAAGGTCTTTGGAAAGAAAGGTTCTTCTCTGCCCCGAGGCACACAGATGCATACATAGACACACATATTTATATAATGGAGTTCAACTGTATTCAGAACTAAAATAATAATATTTGGCTGTGAATATCTTCAGCAATGATGCATTTCAAAAGATGTTCCCATTTAGGTAAAATAGCAGTGAATGAAAATGCTGGGACAAGCTCATACAGTTGCTTTTGTGCAGCTTCTCCTCACTCTGCTTGTCACCCACGTCCACGGCACGTGTGAAACTTGCATGACAGAGCCTGATAATAGTGCAACAGAGAGCAGGGATGACATCTTGCCCCACGCCATCAATCAGTAGCTTGCCTTTAACAGTGGGGAGGTCAAAATTTAATTGATGTATTTTGGATTGGTGCATAAAATGCTTCAAAGCGTTTTAGGTAATTTGAGATCCCGTGTGACCAGTAGATAATATTTAAATTTAGGAACGTTTTCGTTTGGAGACGGTTAGATTTGAAGTTGTGAGCCACATGCCCAGCTCCTTCCTAGAAGTGACATGTGGAAGAGCTGAGAAACAGATCTATCTTCTGCACTGCTGCTTCTCTGTAATTGCTTCCTAAGAGCAACTTGTCCTGGATGTGATTTCTGCAGCAACGTGGGAGGAAGTCACATTTAACCCACTGAAAGGGGAGATGCTGCTTTCAATTCTCCTCTTGCCCTTGCTTTCTCTCCTGATTTATGGATTAATTGTATATTTGCTCTCGACACAACTCTGAGTTGTCTCTGTCGTGGTGGCAGGGATGCTATCTCCCACTCTGAGGCTGCTTGGTGTTAGAGTTGCACCATCTCTAATTGAACAGCTGATGATTGATAATTGAATAGAAGAATAGGGTAAAAAGCCTGGCTTGTTTAGCTGAGGAAAATAAAGGCTGAAAGAGGTCATGACTGATTCCAAAGGTGATAAACACACCCAGCAAACCATTTAAGCTAAAGGACAGTGCTGGAACAAGTACAAATCGGCAATAAAGTGCCCATGAATATTCTGAGACCAGAAATGAGCTTTCTAGCAGTAAGAGGGGTAAAAGAGAGGACTAACTCCTCCATAGGAGTGAAGGACTGAAGACAATCTGCTGGCAGAGCTGTGTGAAAAGTGCTTCCAGGCATCACGTTGGTGCTCCAGCATCCTGGCGAACCAGACCCCCATGAGATCAGTACTCTGGGTGGATGTACAATAGCAGGCACAGATTCCTTGGTGTTGCACCCCTGTTTGTGACACCTTTTGCTGTGGATCAGAGGAATCAGTCTGGTTTGGTTTTCATGTGTTTAAAAGGGAACGCCACAAAGGATGAAAATATCTTGAGGCAAAAAGCAGTAAAGAAACTCATTTTAGCATCTTCCCTCTCCTTTCTGTCACTGTCAGACTCTTTGGATCCCAGGTTGAACGTGACAAACTGAGGAGTAGGAAGCTGAGTCCTTGTAAGATTGAGATATTTGACATTGAGAGCCGGTGGGGTAGAATAAATGTGGAGACCCTTTGTCTCAAGGAATTTCATTCCTGAGCATCATGTTGTTTTACTCCTATGATGTACGACCTATTTCACTATATTCTCTGCTGAGTTGGGGAAATAATCTGAGAGAGGTGCTTTGTGTGAGGGTCTGGTGTTTTGTCTCAAGCTGCGATGCCAGAGTTTTGTGCTTGATGGTGCTCAGTCCTCAGTGTAATAATTTTGCTTTCAAGACCTGGCATTTTCAAAAACATTTGTTAGCCTCATTTTTCTTCCACTGACCTGAGCAGTAAACCCCAAGAGCGAAGTTAGCCAAGGTGGCTCATTTTTGAGAAGCCTTTTCCATGCCCAAGGGCTCTGCATCAGGCCTTGCTTTGCCTTTGGGTACGCCTGAATTGCTCCGTGTGTCGTGAATTGCTTTCTGTCGCTGCTTTTAAAGTAGTTTGTTAGTGGAGTTTGAAAGTGCTTCACAATATTTAATCTAATCAGTGAAAACTTCCTCGTCCCATTATTTGGGCAATTTTGGGGGAGGAGTGCTTGTTTTCATTTGGGTTTTATGATTTACACTTTATTTTTACGGCATGTTTGTTCAGGAGGAGGATTTTTCATTACTTTCCTTTGTAGTGATTGTTTTGTACTTTCTTGGGACAAAACCGGCTCTTTTGAAGGTCCGTATGCTTACGTGCAAGATATTGGCAGATCTCTGAGCCTGAGGAATGCGGTGGAAACCATAGTGCATCCTGTGCTTTGATTTCTGCAGATCTCTGTGCCTTGGTCATGGTTACGAAGCAGAGTTTCTCGATCCTCACTGTTGCCCAATTTTAGCTTCTACAATTGCTTTTTAATTGATATCAAGCTTACCAATATCTGCTATGAACTGATTCTGTTCTGTTCTGCAGTGGGTTAGATTAGCCCCAAATTTGGGATTTAAATGCTATGAGCAGCATTACTGACAGTTCCTAATGAAACTAGAAAAATTGCAGAACTTGAAAGCAATTGAAAGTTTTCTGGTTTGGTGGTTGAGCTTTGAGGCAGCTGCATGGACTTCTGGAGTCCTACCATGGGCAGGAAAGATGCTCAGCATCTAAAGGAGCCAGGCCACTGGTAAAAAAAGAAGTAAAAGATTTCCCTGTATGTATAATTAGTCCTTGGTATAATTTCTTCAGTGAGCAGTAGGACAAGAGTTATCTTTGCCAGTTATTTGCTCTACTTGGTTCTTTGCACTGGTGTGTTGAACTCACTAAGAATAAAATTGTTTTATTCACATGACTGGAATTGGATTTAAGTGGGAAATCACTCGGCAACAAGCAGGAAGATTTTACAGTCTGATCTTTGGTTTGCATGCAAGAACTGAGATGTGCTACCAGGGATGATAACCTGCATCACCCTCCTTGGTACGTTTGTCGGCAGAGTTCACTCTGGAGCTCAACCAGTGGGAATCATATTTTACGTGTAGATTGGAACTGGAAAGCAAGAGGGGAGGAATATTCAGGAGTTGCGTGGATGTCATCTGAGCAGGTTTGCCTCTCCAGAAACAGGATTTGAAAACAGCCATACTGCTAAAATCAAAGAAAATGTACCAAATTGTCTTTTTCTGTTGTTGTTTTGTGAGGGGTTTCCGTGGGGGTTTATTGTTGTGTTTAGTTGTTTTGTTGTTGTTCTGGGTAGTCCGGGTTAATTTGTCTCGGGCTCCT
Organism: Jacana jacana; assembly: GCA_013400555.1. Taxonomy (NCBI): domain Eukaryota; kingdom Metazoa; phylum Chordata; class Aves; order Charadriiformes; family Jacanidae; genus Jacana; species Jacana jacana. Next base: position 134,461 of record VZTM01030214.1, read on the forward strand.
TTTCCTATTTGTTTTTATGGTTGCTTCTCTTCTGAGTGTTAATTTGCAAGATTACATCTTGTTTAAATTTCCCCATTGTATGCATGTTTTTAGCTTGTTTTTCTGCGTGCTGTTTTCAGGGGAAGTGGAAGGGGAAAAGAGGAAAAAATAATCCTGCGTCAGTGAAAAATGATCTGAACTCTGAGCTGTTGTGATGTCCACTCCGTATCATCAGGTGGCTCTTTTGAGCTGGGAGAAACACGGCTTTTCAGAGCCACCAGCCCTTCATGGAGTTAATACTTTTAATTTTGCTGGGGTTTGTTCCTCCCTCCTCTCCCATGTTTTTCTTCCGCAGAAATATGTCAACTTGCAAACTCTGGCAAAAGTGTGATTATGCACTCGGACCCCGTGACGTGAACTCTTCCTAAATAGAGACTTTTTAAGGAAATGTATTCAGCAGCGTGTGGGGTTTTTTGGTACAGCAAACCATGCACCAGGCTGGCAAAGCAGCACTTCTGGGATTTCTTTTTTTCCTTTTTTACCCCTGGCTCCATGAGACTCCTGCATTTTAGGGCCCATCTTCATGTTATTCAACACACAGGGTCTGTCACTGGTGATGAGAACAGGACACTAGGGTTTCTGCATTTAAACACGGGCAGCTTGGCCACCTCTTCTGCAACGAGAGGCTGGAAAATGACACTTAACTCTTAGATACTGCAGCATAGCTGCTTTAGGCTTTCTCAGGCAGCCTCCATGTTGGGTGCTATAAGATCAGGGCTGTCAGAACACCTACACTCCACTCTTGGTGTGCTTTTTTCCCCAGGAAATAAGTTATGACAATTCTACAAGGATCTATTCATTCCATCTCCATCACACGTTGCTCTGATTGTTGTGTAAGCACCGCTCCTCAGGATGCACCAGCATCACAGGCCTCCTAATTTGTTGCATTTGGGTTTTTTTTGTGTAAATATTCTGTATGTGGATGTTAAATAGTAAGCAGATGTCCATCAGAAAACATGCTTTATAGGCACTCTTTTGTTTGACAGAACTTTGAAGAGTGGATACGTCTTTCTTAGTAGCTTTTATTTTTTGAATCTATTTATTTTAACAAATTGGAAAAAAAAAAAAAAGGATCTCCTCCAAATTATAATTTATATTGCAAGAGAAATTAGTTGGTTGTTCCTAACCACTTCTTCAGCTCAAAGTGCAATATAGATGTGTCATCACCCTCCCAACTCCTCTGTGTCCATGCAGAGATGTGGGTACACATGCTGGGTGATCAGCAAGTGTGTCACCTCTCCCAGGTTCTCTAAAAAGGTGGAGCTGTTACCCCAAATAAAATCCTGTAATTTTCTCCTCAGGTGGGCTTTTGGCCAGTGATTTCAGTGGAAGGACCATGTCCTTCTCATTTGGCTCAACTCCAACAGAGTCCCCCTGATTTTGCTGGGAGCAGGGAGTGTTGCCATTGTCTGAACCGAAGCCTCCTGTACTTGGGCATCTGATTTTGGCTGAAACTTCGTGTATTTTAATGAACTCTAAATTTGCCAAGTGACTTTTTAACCTTGAAAACTATTTTTGCCACTTCTACTTTTAGTAAATAACACCATAGAAAAGTTGCAGGAATTGCAGAGGGGGCCCCTTATCTCGATATATTTCTTCAGTGAAAGCTTTATGTGGCACCTTTGGAATCAATAGGAGATTTGTCATTGATTTCAGGAAGAATACCTTGCTTTAAAAGATGAATCAGGCAAATCCCTTCCTCTCCAGGATATTTGATATATGGCACAGGATGCACAGTCTTCTCCGGCGCTTCCCAAGTTCGTAATTTGTATTTCACCTTAATGCCACTTGGTGAATTTATTGGCAGCCAGAAGCACTCCATCAGGGCTAGAGAGTTTTGCCTACCTTCTGGTGGTTATAATGCTCTTTTAAAGTAGTGTTTAGTTATTTGTACTTAGGCGGGTCGGTACCAGCCTGCCACTGGAGGAAAGGCATATTTTTAAGAGACTAGGAGAATACATCAAAACTCTGCTAGCACTTTCACGGATGGGGGGGTATTTGGTTAAATAGATGTTTATCTGGGAAAGTCATCATCTGGCTAGCAGCATACTGAATGTTTCTAAGCAGCTAACTTATGTATACTAAACAAATTTGGTTTGGCTGCAGCTAGAGCTACCCTGTGGAAATTCTCAACATACATTTGTTTGATTGAGCTGTCATTTTCAGTTGATCTGCTGATGATCTGTGTCACTTTGTTTAAATGTCCTGGCGTGGGCTTTTTTTTTTTATACAGTGCAAACCCAGTCCGCTTTCTGTGATGGATTAAATTGAGGTGAAATTCGAGAGTTACTCCTGTTTTCGATTTCTGTGCTCTGAGACAGGTGGGCTGGAATGACAAAGAACTTCACACACAAACACATTAAAACCAAAATGGAGTGGATGCCCTCATGATTTAAAACATCCGTAGATGTGTCAACTACCAAATGCTCCCGTTCAAAGCAGTTGCTGGGATTTGCACTTTAAACAACAAATGGTATTTATTTGGTCTGTCCCATTCAGCTAAAATACCTGGATAAAAACGATGTCAAGCTCTTTTTCTCCTGCAAAATTCCCTGCGGGTGTATAAGTGCTGTGGGTTTGGCCTCCGGCGAGAGAAGACAAGGTTAACCCTGAGATGAAGTCCCTGGTGAGCAGCAGGGAATGGAAACGGGTTCTCCTGCGTGGTGGGGAGTCTGTCTGCCCGGTCTGGGAACTGGGCAGCATCTCTGGTGGTCTTGGCCCTGGAGATGTGCTTTTTGCAGGCACTTTCTAATAGACCAAATCTCCTTTCAGCCAACAGCACTCGGTTCGAGGGTTTTATGTGTTTTGGGAAGTAAAGCTCAAGTTTTGGGATATTGGATGTGCTCCCTTGAGGCTGGTATGTGTGAGATCCTGCTGATCTTGGAGAGGAGTGGCAATGGTTCCAGTGGGGAAGCTAGGATAGGGTGGTGGTGAGGAGGTACACAGCCAGGCCTGAGCACGGTGCCTGGGAGAGGAATCCCCTAGCCAGATTTGGCCTGTAACCCCTCTTCCTCCAGCTAACGTTTCCTTAGCCCTGGTCCAGAGCCTTCACTAAAAGGTAGCTTTTCCCTGTACCCAATGTGGGCTCTCGTGCAAGGCTCACCAGATTTCAGTCTGTGCTTTAGAGTTCTTTCAGATGCTGTCTTTACTGATGTCCAGCTTTTCCCATGTGCACTGTGGTCCCTACACAATCCACGAGGGTTCTGCAGAGCAGCTGGACTGTGACTCTGTGGGGAAGCCATGAGGGATTCCGAATCCAGACAACTTGACCATTTTCTAACCTTGCTACTGATTTAGCTTGTGACCGTGGTCAGTTGGGTTCACCCATGTGGCTGCAGTCTGCCCACAGGTGGAGGCACAGTTGTGGACTGAGCCCCTCTTTCAACACACCCTCATGGTAGTACTTATATATTTATTTATTTTTCCCTCTGGCATGCTTGGAGTTGCTGAATTAAGGTTTGTGGGAGTGTAGAGAAGGTCAGCTACAAACCAGTTTGATGTCTGCTTTGCTTTGAAAAGTGTTCTGGGATGAGTCGCTTTTATTTGAGTTCAGCTTCTAATGAGCTTTCCAGGGAAAGTTTAAAACACAACTTGTTGCTTCCACTTCCTCACTCGGAAAATCTCTTCCGTGAGCGGAAATTCCATCGCTACTGCTTGAGCAAGTGCAGCCCACGCTGCTCCTGCCTTGCCCTGCTCTCCTGGTACAGACACCGATGCTACGGCGAAGGCTACCTGAGAAAAGAGCTCTTTCGTGACCACTTCTGGCCTTGTGAAGTGTAACAGTCTAGCCTGAAAACTTCTGAGCATTCTTGGCTTTATTTTGGAAAAAAGGAATTCAAGTCATTCTCAGAACAGTGTTGGGAAAAGCCACATGGTTTTCCTCATATTAAAAAAACAACAACCCAACACCAACTCCTCAAGCCATTTTTGCTCAGGGACTCCATCGCTTCCATGATTTAGGATGTGTCTCTGTATATATAAAATATTATACTGCATACACATTTTGTATATATACATTCTTGTCGTTATAAACAGTACTTAAATCCATTTCCGTAAACATAAATAGATATAGAGTTAAGTACTCCATAACAGAAGATTAGTCTGTAGTGACATAATAAGTAGAATTAAAGTATATAACAACCGCCTGTTAGTTGGAGCTTGCAGGGCCCTCCTTTGGGGCAGAGAATGCTGCCTGGGCCGAGGTCCCTAATGGCATGGCATCCAATTACACTCAGGCTGAATTTGCTCCATTAAGTGCTATGTATTTATTTAAGCTGCCATATATCAGCCTGCACGTGAAAACAATAGAACTCGTGAAGATTGCCAGTTTTGGGGGAAGGAGAAAAAAAAAAACAAAAAAAAAGATTATTTTTCAAATTTGCTTCCAAGTTATTGGGATGAACCAGAAGCTTTCAGAGTGCTGATTTATTGCTCTCTGCTAGCAGCTCACCAGGACCCCTCTGCTTCTCCAAGATCAACAGCTTCATAGAAAGCGATACAAGGTGTATGGAACAAAGGGTGGAATAAATTACATTAGCAGTTAACTTTCTTTACAGTTAATATATATCAATAAATATCTACAAAACGTTTGAGGCTTTGACCAGGAAGCCATGTAAAATAAACTCTAGTCCTACTCTTTCTCTTTCTTTCTTTTTCTTTTTCTTTTCTTTCTTTCTTTTTTTTTTTTAAAGTCAAAATAGATCTAACTGATGTTAACTGTTTCACAGCAGGGGTCTCGTTCTGGTTTCACACTGGTGTCACTGTTGATTTTGGAGGGGGGATGTGATCAGAATAAGGACTGTCACTCCTCCCGCCTTACAACGGGCTACTGGTGCTAGGAGAACACTTAGCATTTCCATACTGTCCTGCTTTGCCTTTTCAAAGCGCTGGGGAGAGATGAGCTATTCTCCATGGGGCTCATCTGAGGCAAATGAGATAATATGATCCCGTGGAAGAAATGGGAAACTCTGGAAGGAACGGGAGAATTTGTTACTGGATATTTTTGCAAAAGCAACTGGGTGTGTGCAGTGTCAGAGCTCCTCGTTCCCAGTATAAGCCAAGGTTCTCGGGTTTGATAGACCAGGGAGATGAGAACCCAGGAGGTCTTTCCTTTTAGTTCCTGTGTGCACTGAAATATCTTCTTGGTATTTTTTTTTAACTAGGTAGTCCTGAAAAACTCTGGTCTCCGCTGGTCAAAAACTCCCCAATGGTTTCTGTGTCTGTACTATCTCTGTCCATGAAGCTCTGGTTTTTGTGGAGGTCCCCAAACACATGGGACAGGGACACCATCGGCACTGGGGCTCCTGGTTCCCAGGAGCTGCAGGGGAAAGGTTTTCCCTGCAAGAATGGCCACACAGATGAATGAAACCAATTTTGCTCATTTTCCTCCAAAGAAAGAGGAAAAAGGGGTGAATGGAGTGAGGTGTTACCCTGCGTCCAAGTGAAGGGTATTTTTTGGCTGAGTTTGCAAATACTTGTTAAGGAGGGAGCAGGCACCTCCCGGTGTCGGCTGTGGACCAGCAGGGGAGAGAAGCAAGAGTGGAAAACTCTCAGATAGTGTTGAAAACCTCAAAGCAGTCAGCCCACAGAGAGCTTACCCTTCAGAGACGTGCTGGGTTGAAAAGGCAGCCAGACAAACGCTCCCAGAGAAGTTTCTAAATTGCAGGAGGAACAATTTTATAGCAGAGAGGTGACAACATCCTGGATTTGCCTAATTTCGGCAAACACTTTTCCTTTTAAAACCAGTCTCCTGTCTGCTCAGCAGAGCTCTCAAAGCTGTAATATTTGGGGTTTGGATTTTTTTTTTAACTCCTCTAAATGTTTTCCTTTTCCATGATGGTTTTTTGGGGTTTTTTTGGTAACAACATAGAAAAGAAAAAGAAGCGGTTCTGAGAAAAAGCAGGAAGAGAAAGAAATGGTGAGACAATGAAGGGTTTTCAGGGGAAAGGCTGATCTCAGTTTTTTTCAAACACCTTCCTGGAGGAGAGGATGCAGACAGGGAGCTGTGGATACTGGCAGTGAGGCAATGCAGCATCCTTCAGCCAGGCTGGAGGAGTACATGGAGCACTGAGGCGATGGAAGTGCCAGGCCCTCTTTTGGGTGGTTTGGTTGCCAAAATCGTAGCACTTCACCCCCATCCTCTTCCATAAAGGCCAAGGAAAATAATTGCTACAAATTTGTTGTAGCTCATCATGCTTTCATGTCTGCTGTGCTTTCTAGAAAAAAAAAACTCTCTTTGAAAGGCCATGGAGAATTGTAAGGGTACTTAATGGGTGGTGTTTTCTTTAGCCTCCCTCCTTGGTTAAAGTCATACTGTCATGGGCTCTGGGCTTGCTGTAGGGCAGCTAGGAGCTTTTTCGTGGCTGTGCTTGGATGCCTGCAATAAATGCTATCAGTTTCACTGACAAACTTACCTGCATCACCACTGAAATTATCATTTCATTAAAGTCACTGGCAAAAGTCCCACTGACTTTAAGATACCCCATAAATCCCGACTTTTCTGGGACAGCCCCGCCTTCAGAAATGTGCTGGGAAACACAAATATATTTTATTGATGATAAATATTTTGTTGATATTAAAAATTAGGAAGAGATCATTTAAAAAGTACAACTGGGACAGGTAGAATTGGGTTTGTCAGAACAAGCTGCAAGAAGTAATTGGAGGAACAGGCAGTGTCTGGAGCAAAGGAGATCGGTGGGTATAGATGGATCAGAATGCTTTCTTGCTGGTGACGTGGAACAAGAACAGATTCTTGCACTCTTAAATCTTGTGTGTGGTGTTGAGTGAGATACTGATGAGAAGACCTTGTTAAAGCTCTGTGCTAGCCAAAGACCTAGTTTTCGTGGAGACAAAGGGGGACCAAATTATCATCCATTTCTTGGAATAATCCCACCCAAAACAATGCCGTCAAGCAGGAATAAAAGTGTTCCTCCATATGATCAGATAAAATTCTACCAAAGGGTTGTTTTTGTTTTTTGGTAAAAAATGTGATGACTTTACTCATCCAAATGGTTTGGATAGAAGCATATGCTGATGCCCTACAGAACGTTGCAGAATACACCCTCACATGTGAGATGAAGTATAGTTGCTCTTAAGATTCATGATTTTCCAATCAGCTAAGTATGTCCTGCTTGTTACTGGGTGACCTTGCGGAGATATAACTACAGCACATGCTGCTGAGAAGTCACTTACAGGAAAAATTGTGGCCTTGTATCTCCTCAGAAACAAATGCTGGAAACCAGTCTTGCCAGACCTTGAGTTTTTGAAGTGGACAGTATTGTAGCATTAATTATATGATACTTTTCCTGATTAGTATATTTGTTATGAGTACTTCTGTTAGCATTTCAAGGACTTAACTACAGTGTATCACAGTGTCACTCAAATGTAATTAAGACTCTCTCTCTGTAATTGCATAATTAAAAAGCTGTCATGCTGATGATACAATCCCTTCTGTCTCTGCCCTATGGCAGCTCAGTTTTCCAGGGGCAACACCTCAAAACTCCAGCCCTCTCTGAAATACTTGGGTATAGCATGTGAATGGGTACATCATTGATACCCTGCCATGTCCATTGGGCCTTCTCTGATAATCCCTGAGTTCTTGCTTTTTCATCCCTAGCTGCCTCCACCCCACTGGTCTGTGTCCCATACTCTCCCCAAGTGGAGAGCAGACAAGGCATCCTTCTGGGATTCAGGCAGGGCAGGTCCCCTCCCCAGCGGTTTCCCCAGGGCCTTATTGCTGTGACGTTGTTATTATAAGGGCACAAGAGAGGGGATGGAGTGGCTGAGCCTTCACCAATCTGTGTGTGTGTGGTTGTTTTTGGTTTTGTTTTGNATTATAGGGGAGTGAAGGCATTTGTGTCTCAGGACCGTACTCTACCAGATACTGACATGTTCAACGTCTCCTGTGGCTTACCAGACACATCAGGGATGTGGACCTCCCTCTGTTTTCTCATTATGCCAAATAATGAAATGTGGAAATAATTCTAATCCTTTCTTCTGGTTGTGCTGTACCTCTGAAAATATGATAAACTCAATCCAATTAAAAGTCATTACCTCTACAAGGCTCAGTCTCTATCTATAACCTTTGTTTTATAATTCACTCTGTTATCTGCCTTCATTATAATTTGGTAGAATAGTCATCTTTTATTACCGCTTTCTGTTAGAAAGAGGCATGTGATTTCCAGTGCTACTTTGTGACACGTCTCAGTTTAAAACAGGAAAGGTCTGCTAATAAGTAAAAAGAAGTTCGGTTACACTGATTTGTTACATCAAGATAAAGTTTCATTTGCCTTGACTATAACACTGTAGGTTTAAGTGATTGTTTTGATTTTAATATGTTATTTTGCAGCAATATTTTTTTCACCATGTCAGGGACTGTTAAAGGGTGTTACCTTTTCTTTCTTACTCCACCTGTTAGAAGTTTAGTTAAATTTCCTTCCTGGTTAGTATTTTCTCTATATAAGTGGCTGATCTCACTAATTCCTACTTAACCTCCCCGTCCTTAGTTTTTTCCTAAGCAGGTTGGCTTCTCGTGCCACGTCAGTGTGAGGATGTATGTCATGTTTACCATAACAGCAATCGAACAATGAATGAAAGCTGGTTCTTCTAATCCGTTTTCCTCCCCTAGCAGTGACCAGTACTCGGGGCTCAAAATTTCGAGGCAGATTATTTTTCCCCTTGGGTCTACTCCATGTGGAGAGTCACGAAGGATGTTAGTGAGTATGTGTTAGCTGCCACAGCTCTGCTCAGTTGAAGCATTTTACTAAGATACAAATTAAAGCTATTAGTTAAGAGTTTCAGCATCCTTTGGGCTGCCTCCCAGCCGGTGCTGATGTCTACTGGCTCTTCACTAGCTGCAAATCTGGCGCTCAGTATATCAAACCCTACAGCTGGCATCCCCCTCTTCCCTTACCCCCTGCTCTGTGTAACCCAGAAAAGATTTTGAAAGTCAAATATATATTTATTCCATTGAGGAAACTTTATCAACCAGCACCAAAGTGTATTGGCACTAGCTGGTGATATAATGGGTAGTTTAAACCCTGCTAACTGCGAATAATTTTTCAGTGGTGTTTATGATTGCAGTAGACCCTTAACAGACCAGAAGTACAGATAACATAAATATTTCTACCAGAGATGATTGTACTGGAACTATAAATAAAATTAGACTTAACTTGTGAATAAATTCAGAGCATGCCAGCCAACATTTATAATTCTTTGTTGCTGCATGTAATACAGTAATTTATATGGAAAGTGCACAGGGACACAGGCAGCCAAATTTTCCTTTTCAGTGATGCAGGTGCAACTTCCCCTGCCATCAAGGAGAGTGGCTCCTGTGCAAATGAAAGTAGAGTTTGACCCGTAGTCTCTCAGTGCTGGACCCTAATTAAAAGCCAGCGTCTGGTCCACATCAGATGTTTTTGACTGTGTTACTCAGTTAGACATGAATGACACTAGACAGAGCACCAAATGCTACTAGTTATTGTAGGGGCTGAGAGTGAGAATTGCCAGAGCCCACAGGCAGGTCCCTGGGCAGTTACTATATTATGGCTTTACTGGTCTAGTACCAATGCTTGGCAATGCTGAAATTATCCTGTCTTAAAGATCTTGATGTTCCAAAGTGTGTGTCGCTTTGCTTCTTGATTGTCTATGGGCAGGTTTCTTCCAGATGCTCAATGCCCACCCTACCCTCAGGTTTTCAGTTCAGCTCCCAGTATGAGCCTCTTGTTTCAGGGTTTGTTTGGGTTTTTTCTGTAGGCACAATAATTTAAGAAGCAGAAGCTGCTTCCCATGCAAGGGAGGTTTTAAACTTGTGTTGGAAATTATCTGCATTGTTATTAGTGATGTTCATCTTGCCATGAGGCACAGACAGAAGCTACTGGCCGAACAGAGCCCTTTGCACGGGGTGCTCCAGCAGTGATCCCAGCCGAGCTCCCTTTTCACACAGACACTGCAGCCAAGGCTGTGGCACCATGAAAAGTTGGTGATTTCTGTACTTCAGCTCCAAAGTGTGCTCTGCTTGGGCTGCCTTTTTCTGCCTGCCTTTGTCTGCGCAGCTTTTCCTACAACTCCCTCTTCTGCCAGCGCCGCAGAAGGGTTTGCTCGGTGCAGGGAGGCTTTGCCCTCTGCAATCTGCAGGCTCTCGAGCATGGAGGGAAAGCTGAAATCTGGGCACCACATTTCCCTCTCATTTTCTTATATTAGCATCAGCTTGAAAAAATCCAAGTGATTTTGGCTAATTCCAGGATGGACATTGATCTCATTTATTCCTTGGTGGAAGTCTAAAGTAATTACTTCAGATTTAACAGTTGTATAAAAGAAATCAGAATCATGGAATCATCAGTGTTGGAAGGGACATCTAGAGATCATCTAGTCCAACTGCCCTGCTAAAGCAGGACTGCCCAGAGCACATCCCTCAGGATGGTATCCAGGTCTCCAGAGAAAGGAACTCCACAGTCTCCCCAGGCAGTCTGTTCCAGGGCTCTGTCACACTCACTGGAAAGAAATTTTCCCTCATATTCAAATGGAACTTCTTGTGTTCCAGCTTGTGCCCGTTGCTCCTTGTCCTGTCACTTCAACCCACCCTTCAGATACTTAGAAGCATTAATAAGGTCACCCTTATTAATCTGGCCTTCGAGGCCACTGCATGAGTGCTTTAGTCCCCCTTGCTCTTGTTGCACGGTCCATGAGCATGTTTTTCAAGGCTGGACCTTTTGAGTGTGTTCACAACAGCTTTGGTTTCCCATATTTGTGTTAGGATCGAGTAATACGATATACAAAATACCCATGGGTCTGAATGCTAATGTTTGTGAAAGTATTTTTCCCTGGTAATTGAAGCAATGATTCAAAACTGTTTCAAGTGCCGTGTTTATCTCTGTGCTGGCTTGTAATCTCTTTTATTGTACAACCAAGCTTTCTCCTTGTAAACTAGTCTTTCTCTCCTGTGTTAGTTCTACGATTTTTACCTAACTGGGAATTAATGGCTCTATTCTGTTTAGAATCTTATCTCATTTGATTAGGTCTGTCTGATGCTTTTCACAATGGGGTCCCACCTGGGGCCCCAAGAGTGTGCTACAATACAAATAATAATAAATAATTGCCATTAGGTCCGGCTCCACAGAACAGTTCTGTGAACAGGGAGCGGCACAAACCAGTTTCAGGTAAGGTAACTGATAAAATGTTCAAGTAGAGTAAATGTAGCTCTTGGCTAGAATCCCGTCTGAGCCTGGAGATAGTAACCCAATCTCTGCGTGCTTCTAAAGCTAAGGGTCCTTCTCTGCTTCTCCTCTAGAGGACGTTAAAGTGACTCCCTCTGAGCCAACCTGGTGTGGAGCTGTCAGGTGGCTCCCATGTAGTTCACCACTGGCTATATGCTCCTTTTGAAGCGAATGGGTTCTCTTCTCTTAATTTTCTGCCTTTCCTGACCTTCTGTGTTCTAGACCGATGTGGATGTATTTTGTAAGCAATTAGTCCCTGCCTGTAACTGTTGCTTTTTTTTCTTTTTTTTTCTTTAATACTTGTTCAAACAGAAATTCAGATAAAGGTATCCCATTTGTATGCAACAGGAAATGCCTGTCTCCTTTTCAGATATCCCTGCAAATACTCTGTGCTGATTTCCTCACCGCTGAATAGAAAAGTGAGGTCAAACAAATATAAATGCTCTCTGGGCTCTTTCAAGGATCTGATTCAGGGCTTTGTGGTTCGCTCAGGTCCACCCTTGCCTTATGCAGAACCACCCCATCCTACTATGTTCTCTCAAAGCCTTCATTATTGCATCCTCGCCAAAAGCTCGTATGAGGCATGGTCAACAGAGCTAGTGGAGCTTAAAGCTCCTGACACATCATGGACTTCTCCCATCAAACCCTGTGAGGTACTTCTGATGTCTAGTCTTTGGACCTAGGGGTCATCTTTCTAACCTTAGAGAAGCTGCAGGCACGAACCTGTGTGTATCTTCTCCTTGCAAAGAGCCACTTCCACGTTTATCTCAGTTCTTACTTTATCTTGTGCAGAAGGTGATAGCATTAGAAACAATTGTGAAATAGGCTCTTTAAATGCTTTTGCTTCCAGCCTACCTCTTTCATCCAGAGTTAACAGCCATCCTGCTTATGATTAAGTCACTGATGTCCACGTGCATGACTGCAAGTGCAGAGAACTGGATTTATGTGCTAGAGTGTTTATCAGTCAGTCACTTTGGGAATATATATCCTCAGGCACCAATTGCCTGAAGAAAGGGAGAATGGGTTCATTCCTATTTGTTAAGGGTGGCTTTGGGTCTAGAGATCTGGATGCAGACTTGATTCTTGGAGGACTTTTCATGAGCTTTGAAGTGAAGAATGCCCTGAGACACCGTGTGACAGGCTAGCATGTCCCCTCAATGTAAGATTCTGTTGTGTGCCATTTTGGCTGCAGAAAGGTGGAGTTTCATTGACTGTGTGGCCCAGGGGGCTTTTGGAAACAACATGCCTCTGCCCCACTAGCAATTGCAGCCAGTGGAACATGGTTTGGGCTGCTTTCAGCAACCTCTGCCTCCCTCAGTCGTTAGTGCCTCCTACCTAATTGCTCTTGGAGAGGAAGAGTTCACTGAACTGCTATGAAACATCCGAATGGAAGGAAGTCCTCTCCTCCTCCCAGCCCTGCACAGAAGCCCTCTCTGTCTCAGAATGACCTCGGGCCCCTGAAGTTACAGCAGTAGCTTTGGCACGTCGCTCTCCTGTCCTCATCAGGCACATCCCCAGCATGAAGCCACGTGGATTCTTTCCTGCTGGCATGCAAGGTTGTGTCAAAAGTGCAAATGCAGGTGTCCACCCTGGTCTTTTAGTAGCAATTAACCTTTCCCCCTGGGTTTCCTTTGAAGCTCACTCATGTTTTTATTGTAAAATAGCGGTGAATAATTTTATGGAGGCTAATATCTGAGCTTCCGCATTACCTAATCTCATCTGTTCCCTTATCAGAGGCCTTGATTTTGTTTCATCCCTTTTCTAGCGGGGATAATTACTGGACTTTAAAGAAGCCATCTTGAATTTCCAAACTTCAGTGCTATCTGCGTGAATGATTTGCAGCTCACTGGGAAAATGATGCNTAGTCCAACTGCCCTGCTAAAGCAGGACTGCCCAGAGCACATCCCTCAGGATGGTATCCAGGTCTCCAGGGAAAGGGACTCCACAGTCTGCCCAGGCAGTCTGTTCCAGGGCTCTGTCACACTCACTGGAAAGAAATTTTCCCTCATATTCAAATGGAACTTCTTGTGTTCCAGCTTGTGCCCGTTGCTCCTTGTCCTGTCACTTCAACCCACCCTTCAGATACTTAGAAGCATTAATAAGGTCACCCTTATTAATCTGGCCTTCGAGGCCACTGCATGAGTGCTTTAGTCCCCCTTGCTCTTGTTGCATGGTCCATGAGCATGTTTTTCAAGGCTGGACCTTTTGAGTGTGTTCACAACAGCTTTGGTTTCCCATATTTGTGTTAGGATCGAGTAATATGATATACAAAATACCCATGGGTCTGAATGCTAATGTTTGTGAAAGTATTTTTCCCTGGTAATTGAAGCAATGATTCAAAACTGTTTCAAGTGCCGTGTTTATCTCTGTGCTGGCTTGTAATCTCTTTTATTGTACAACCAAGCTTTCTCCTTGTAAACTAGTCTTTCTCTCCTGTGTTAGTTCTACGATTTTTACCTAACTGGGAATTAATGGCTCTATTCTGTTTAGAATCTTATCTCATTTGATTAGGTCTGTCTGATGCTTTTCACAATGGGGTCCCACCTGGGGCCCCAAGAGTGTGCTACAATACAAATAATAATAAATAATTGCCATTAGGTCCGGCTCCACAGAACAGTTCTGTGAACAGGGAGCGGCACAAACCAGTTTCAGGTAAGGTAACTGATAAAATGTTCAAGTAGAGTAAATGTAGCTCTTGGCTAGAATCCCGTCTGAGCCTGGAGATAGTAACCCAATCTCTGCGTGCTTCTAAAGCTAAGGGTCCTTCTCTGCTTCTCCTCTAGAGGACGTTAAAGTGACTCCCTCTGAGCCAACCTGGTGTGGAGCTGTCAGGTGGCTCCCATGTAGTTCACCACTGGCTATATGCTCCTTTTGAAGCGAATGGGTTCTCTTCTCTTAATTTTCTGCCTTTCCTGACCTTCTGTGTTCTAGACCGATGTGGATGTATTTTGTAAGCAATTAGTCCCTGCCTGTAACTGTTGCTTTTTTTTCTTTTTTTTTCTTTAATACTTGTTCAAACAGAAATTCAGATAAAGGTATCCCATTTGTATGCAACAGGAAATGCCTGTCTCCTTTTCAGATATCCCTGCAAATACTCTGTGCTGATTTCCTCACCGCTGAATAGAAAAGTGAGGTCAAACAAATATAAATGCTCTCTGGGCTCTTTCAAGGATCTGATTCAGGGCTTTGTGGTATGCTCAGGTCCACCCTTGCCTTATGCAGAACCACCCCATCCTACTATGTTCTCTCAAAGCCTTCATTATTGCATCCTCGCCAAAAGCTCGTATGAGGCATGGTCAACAGAGCTAGTGGAGCTTAAAGCTCCTGACACATCATGGACTTCTCCCATCAAACCCTGTGAGGTCCTTCTGATGTCTAGTCTTTGGACCTAGGGGTCATCTTTCTAACCTTAGAGAAGCTGCAGGCACGAACCTGTGTGTATCTTCTCCTTGCAAAGAGCCACTTCCACGTTTATCTCAGTTCTTACTTTATCTTGTGCAGAAGGTGATAGCATTAGAAACAATTGTGAAATAGGCTCTTTAAATGCTTTTGCTTCCAGCCTACCTCTTTCATCCAGAGTTAACAGCCATCCTGCTTATGATTAAGTCACTGATGTCCACGTGCATGACTGCAAGTGCAGAGAACTGGATTTATGTGCTAGAGTGTTTATCAGTCAGTCACTTTGGGAATATATATCCTCAGGCACCAATTGCCTGAAGAAAGGGAGAATGGGTTCATTCCTATTTGTTAAGGGTGGCTTTGGGTCTAGAGATCTGGATGCAGACTTGATTCTTGGAGGACTTTTCATGAGCTTTGAAGTGAAGAATGCCCTGAGACACCGTGTGACAGGCTAGCATGTCCCCTCAATGTAAGATTCTGTTGTGTGCCATTTTGGCTGCAGAAAGGTGGAGTTTCATTGACTGTGTGGCCCAGGGGGCTTTTGGAAACAACATGCCTCTGCCCCACTAGCAATTGCAGCCAGTGGAACATGGTTTGGGCTGCTTTCAGCAACCTCTGCCTCCCTCAGTCGTTAGTGCCTCCTACCTAATTGCTCTTGGAGAGGAAGAGTTCACTGAACTGCTATGAAACATCCGAATGGAAGGAAGTCCTCTCCTCCTCCCAGCCCTGCACAGAAGCCCTCTCTGTCTCAGAATGACCTCGGGCCCCTGAAGTTACAGCAGTAGCTTTGGCACGTCGCTCTCCTGTCCTCATCAGGCACATCCCCAGCATGAAGCCACGTGGATTCTTTCCTGCTGGCATGCAAGGTTGTGTCAAAAGTGCAAATGCAGGTGTCCACCCTGGTCTTTTAGTAGCAATTAACCTTTCCCCCTGGGTTTCCTTTGAAGCTCACTCATGTTTTTATTGTAAAATAGCGGTGAATAATTTTATGGAGGCTAATATCTGAGCTTCCGCATTACCTAATCTCATCTGTTCCCTTATCAGAGGCCTTGATTTTGTTTCATCCCTTTTCTAGCGGGGATAATTACTGGACTTTAAAGAAGCCATCTTGAATTTCCAAACTTCAGTGCTATCTGCGTGAATGATTTGCAGCTCACTGGGAAAATGATGCTGAACAACACAGTCCCTGGGTCTAATTCTAACTGTGCGAAGATTTTCTATCAGTAAATAAAAAATTTCCTATCAGATATCTATCAATATCCCATGGTTTTGCTAGAAGTCCCTCTGATCCATGTGGGTGTAAATTTTAAGGGGAATAGTCTCATACCCTTTGAAAATGAAGACCAGACTCTGGTCCATGTATGTTGATTTTAATATAGCTCCTTCTATCATTAATTTCACAAATATGTCTTAATGGCCTTCCTGTCTCTTGGTCAGTCATAATTCAATTTCATGTTTATTTTGAGGTTTTAAAATATATTTTTGCTAGAATCCGTTGCTATTTCAGGCAGAATAATATTTCAGTAATCCGTTTTACCCACACTGTGAGGGCTTTGGGGCATATAGGCGTATTATATTTTCCAGAGCTTTCAAACTGAAAGCCCGTGTTTGACGACAACATTGGGTGTGGCTGCTGGAAATCAAAGGAGGCACAATAGACCCAGCAAATGGACTTGTCTCCCTGCCAGCCTTCCCGAGGCCAATTTATCAGCTGCAGGTTTGACCCTATATGGCTAAAAATGAGTTTAGCCAGAATGACTGAGATAAGTATAACCAAGGCCTTTTGAGTCTGCGAGAGAGAAATTAAACTGGACTGTCCCAGGGGGAGAAGAAACATCTGCCAAGCTCAGTGTGTGCTTGCTCGGTGTTTAAGGCTCAGCTTGTGCTGGCGCTGCTGGCAAGTGGGGCTGAGGAAGGTGGCCCTTTGGGGAAAGACACAGAGCAAGGTCGTTGCTTGCTGTGACTTAAACAGTTTGGCTCCCCTGTTTTGTTGTTTGGAGGAGAGTCGAGTGTGGCACAGGGAGAGCCTTGGATTTATTGGGGCAGTGCTTCGTGGGATGGGGACAACAGCAGTGAGCATTGGAATGGGCTTTTTAAGGAGTTTGAGTGTCAGTCACCCCAGCTGTCATGGTAAACCCATAGTATTTAGGTGCCTGAAGTTTTTTAAAGGACCCTTCCAGAGAGCCATGTGCTTATCATCATCCAGATCACTTTACTTGTGTGATTTCTCTTCCTGCACCCCATGTGTATACATGGGTTGGGTTTTAGTGGTTTTTTTTTTCCTGTTTCAAAAACAGCTGAAGTCTTTTAAGCAGGGCTGCAATCTAAACAGCTGGGGGAAGACATGTGAATGGGGGTGAGCCTGCCCTGGGTAGATAACGAATCGGAGTTTGGGGGATGCTCAGGAGACATGGTCCAACCTCTCTTGCCTGTGTTTGCGGACAGCAGCAATGCCACGGTGTAGCAGAGATGGTTGCTAACACAGTGAAATGAATGGTGACATCCAGGTGGAGCTGTGTCTCCACCCTTTTCACGTCTTCTTTCCTGTTCCCCAGAGTCCGGGTTGAGTTGAGTTTTGCTGGGGGCAGGAAAGCGTGGGCATGGTGCTACACAGAGCAGGGTCTCTGCACCAGCGCTTTCACGGGCTCTTGAGCATTTTTGCTGAACTTGGCCCCCCTGAGATATCACAGGCAGGATTTCTGAAGCACAAGCAATGGAAAAATCCCTCTGTGTGTCCTTCTCGGCTAAATGGTAAAGTCGGTCAAGATTCTCTACTTCTCCTAGTGACAGGTATTAGAAAAGTGACAAACTAATCAATACTGGGTTCAGTCCTTAAAGTGCAAGGAGAGGCTGCCAAACCAGAGGCCGAGGGAATGGGTAGCTGAACTTTCTTGTGACATGTATGAGGTCATAGCCAGTGCCACATGAAAGAAAGAAAAACAGTTCATGGCTGTGAATAAATTGCTCACAGATGAAGAATCCAGTTTGCCAGTCATGTGATGGGAGCAATCTATTCAAATGATTTGTTATGTCCCAGTGTTTGTCTTAGGCAGGACCAGAAGCATGAAAGTACAGATATAAAACTGTGAGATAATATGTAACAAAGATGTGAAAGATAATGGGCTATGACCAGTTTCCAGTGGAAAAGGCATACGGTGCTAATCTACCATGGATAGCTTCTTAAATGAGCAAGAAATTGAAAGAACATTTTAAAGTTTCCTGTTTCTTCACTGAAACGGAGTCATTCTGAACACCAAACCCAGCGTAACACTTTAATTTCTGGGCCAAGCAAATTATGCAAATATCCTCATGCTCCCATCTTAAATACCCGGCCTCTCAGCCTTATTCCTTGGAGAATAGTATTCTTGCCACTTGTTTAGGGTAGAATTAAGTGGAATGAGTTCCTGTGTGTAGGAAAGGTATGCTAACATTACTAAAGTTAGATGAATGTAAATAATTAAGAAGTTTTTTGGTTAGTTTGTCTTTTTGCTCCTTTTTGCATGTATTATTGCACTGAGTACTGTAGTGCTGGTGCAGCTAAAGCCCCTGCTGAAGTCCCTCTGAGTTTTTTTGGCTAAAAGGAATTTACAATCAGCCTTACATTCTGAGCTGTCAAAAATAGTGAGCTTTTCTTTTCCCTTTTTGTTTGCTGGCTAAGCCCCAGAGATGAAGGTTGGGGTTTGGTGGTGGGTTTTTTTTTTAATGCTTTTTGGATCTGCCCCAGGTTTTTTTTGTTGTTGTTTTTTTTTTGTAACTGTAAGAGGAGAAGGTTCATGTTCTCTATAAGGTGCTGCTTGGATCCTGAACTTACTTGTGACTGTTGCATTTCTTGGAGGTCAATGGTAAGACACTGATTTACATCAGCTGAAGTTCTTGCCAAGAGTTGTGTGGTAGGCTGGATCTTTTCCTCCAAAGACTAATTGGAGCCCATCAAACTTAATTTTGGCTACTTTAGGTTCAATCTGTCTCTCTGAAAGACCAGTAAAGCTTTCCTGCTTTTCACTTCGCTTAGATTTCAATTGTAACGTATAATGCTGGCTTTCAATTGTAATTTCAAAGAGTTTGCAATGCAAAGCGCTGTATCCGGACCAGATTGGACAATAGGGTGTGCCCACATATACATCTGTATGCAATTCCCTCGCTTGTGTTCCATGATGTAAACCACTTTTGATGTCAGGAATATTAAGAAACACTGTGTACCCTCAGGCCTACGAAAGGGAAAAGGCTCAGCTCCTTCCAGGGTGAGGCTCTGCTGCAGTGATTGATGAAGGTGCTTCCTGCCTACCAAACTGTCCTCTCCATTTCATGTCCAGGGTTTCATGTGCAAAATCTGTCAGGGTGTTTCAAATCCTACTGTTTGGCTTTATTTTCCAGGTGATGAATGTTTGTATGAAAGCTTTCCTGAACTTCCTTTGGAGGAAGGGCCAGAAGCTGATGGAGAGGTTGCAAACGTCCAGTGTCCAACATCCGTCAGCATTCAAGAGCCGTCTTCTCCAGCAACCTCCAACGAAGCTTTCACGCCAAAGGAGAGCCCTCCTTACAAGGCTCCAATATACATTCCTGATGACATTCCCATTCCTTCAGAGTTTGAGCTCCGAGAATCCAACGTTCCTGGAGCAGGATTAGGGATATGGACCAAAAGGAAGATTGAAGCAGGGGAAAAGTTTGGCCCTTTTGTAGGAGAGCAACGGCCACACCTTAAAGATCCCAGTTACGGTTGGGAGGTAAGGCACTTCACGTTCCTTCGGTCTGTTGAACTCTCTTGTGTGTCTATAAACACAGAAATATTTGCAGAGTTTGAGTTCTATCCTGCAGCAGCCAAGGGATATTTTTGTGCACTGAGACTGCTTCATGGCCTTCTGGGGCTTTCTGAATTTGCAAAAAAAAAGAAAAAGTGAGAATTAAAAAAGATAAAAGAAAAGAGGCAGGAATTATTGTTGGGGTTTTGTGCATGAAATCTGTCTGCGTGGGTATTGGCAGGTGATGCCTCTTGTAAGGAAAGAAAGGAAGAAGTTGCAAAGTTGGAGCATTTCTGTACCATTTTTAATTTGCTCTTTTCCAGTCCTGCGGTATGTCTGTGGGCAAAGGATTTGCAAATAATGTCTCACTATCTATTTGAAAAGAAGCTGGGCGCTGCTTTCAGGGTTTTGCATCACCACTTTCTGTCAACAATGGTTAGAATAGCCCTAAAATTTAGTCTTGTGTGGCTAAAAGTGCTATTGCAGAACTTTGTGCTACTTGGGGACGTTGAAAGCTGGGGGCTTCCTTCTTCCTTTTAACTGAAGGGGAATTTTGCCATTTGTTTGGTGGAAGTCTTGGATGCTGGTGTCAAACCTAGCACACATGGGGATGACGTGGCTCATGTTACTTCTGCAGACACGCTGAGAAATGTTGCTTTTCTTGAAGGAGAGGTCAAGGCCTCCTTTGGTGACTACCACTGTTGCCTCTTGCTTTCCCAGCCTTCGGGGGCACCGTGTTTTCCTGGCTGTGATATTGCCATGGAGCTGGCTGAGTTGCAGGTCCGTGGTTGGGTCAGGGTTCTAGACCTCAAGTGTTGCACGTTGCCAGTTGTGTTATGGTGTAACAAACAGTCTTGCATGGTTTTATTCATAGTTTTAACAATGTGCTGTAGAAACAGAGTGCAATCTCAGCTTTCCATCTGTCCGTTTCCTTTGGTTTCTGATAAGGGGAGAAGTGCAGAGTTTGCACGGCTCTCAACGTGAGGCTGGCCTCTGGAGAGTTGGGAGGCTCATTTTCCCAGGAAAAATGGAGTTTTGCCGTGGAGCAGAGCCTTACAGATATGGTGGAAAAGAGAGGTTTGATTTGCACTTAACTGACCATAAGCATGCTCTGAATTCATGCCAAACTTTCTGTCCAGTTGTTTAAACTTTGGTGAGACCTGTGACAATGTGACAGAATAGTGTCAGGAGAAATTATAGGCTTGGCAGCCCTCTATCAGATTAACAGACCCTGATGCAATATGATTAGTGGTGAGAAATCTTTATTATTTGAAAACGGCACCAGGAAGCCATAAAATCTGACTTTTAACCACACCACAATTAAGCTCAGATATGGATAACAGAAATTGGGGCAAAATTGCTGAGACACGACTGTACTTACAAGCTTAACGTATACTGAAATCAGTGCATTTTAGACCAGATCCTCAGGTGGCGTAGTGTGTGATAGCCCCACTGAAATAAAGGGAAACCTATCTTGATTTTCACACCCTTACATGATGATAATATTCCACGATATCAGAGACTAGTTTTCCTGGTTCAAATACTTAGGATTTTGGAGCCTACCAAATCCAGACAAGAAATGCGCCTCTTGATAGTGCTGGAAGGCCCAGCTGGCGGATTGAACCCCTTTCAAGCTGCAGGACTCATGCCATTTGAATAGTGTTATGTATTTGGGGCAGCTGGGGAGAAGCTATTGAAAAGCCTTGGAGCAAAATCACACAAAATCAACAGTTGAGTCCCTCTGCAATTTGGCCACTCATCCAGAGAAGTACTCTGCAGTGCTCAGGGGAGCTTGACACAGAATATTTTTTTTCCAACAAGTGGGTTGAGCACATTTATTGTAATTGAAGGGGGTCAAAGAAATGCTGGTTACCAGAGTTCTTCACTACGTGCCATTTTACTTGTGTAAATTAAGGCTAAGAACAGATGTGAGGGACCTCGTAGTGCTGGAGAAGACCTGCCCAGTCCAGATGCTCATCATCACACTGCTCTGGAAACCACCACTACCTTGGACCTGCACTTTGGGATAAAGAAGGGGAAATAAAGCAGTTGTTACTGGTGTGGAGGCTTAGACAGTGTCAAAGTTAGCATGGGAAGGTGAGGGAAAGCTGTCGTTTATTGAGGTTTAAGTACTGTCTTGGGAATTCAAGCTTTTCTGGTGTGGGTATTTCTGCCTGAATGGACACTGTTGTGAAACAGGGCATTTGTCCTCCCAGGTGCCAATAAGTCGAGGTACCAACAAACAAGGAACTCAGTCTGCTGTTGCTGATATCAAGGTGAAATTTCATTATTGTATTTTAAATGGAGGAAGGATAGCACCAGAGTTTCTGCACAGTACTGTGGATTTAAATGACTTTGTAGTATGAGAGGCTTTAAAATCTACCTTTCCAGAATGGTACTTGTTTGCTGAGCAAATTGCACTGATGTAGATATGATCAGAATATTCTCTTATGTTTGATTATATGTAATTCCTAGAGTAGCTCATGGTGCTAGAGAGGTCAGCTGTGCCTGGTGGCTTCAAAAGGCGAGATGTCTCAACCCTCTCAGACTGCTTGCTGGTCCCACAGGCCAAAGAAAGCATTTAGCTGCGTCCTGACTTACTCATTTCTTCATCTCACGTGAGCATTGCTCAGGGAGACGCACAGTGGGGTTGTAGCATTGCTAATGCTTGTGTATTTATTTAATTCTCTTGAATAGACTCCCCTGTGGCTACGGAGAGGATGATTAAGTTATTGTAAAATTCAATCTTTCAATATTATCTGCATTCTTCTGAGTTTAAAGTGAAACACTGAACGTACAATGTTTGACTTTAAAAGATGACGAAAGAAGAATCTCTTTTCAAGAAAATAATTGGCATATACATATTAAAATGTTTTTTGGAAGTAAAGGTGAGCATCTTCCTCAGCTGTTTTCTGATGCTGGATATATCAACAATTTTTGCTACGAAATATTTGCTCCTTTTTTGCAATTGTGTAGAATTGCTAGATAGCTTAAAGTAGTAAGCTTAAAAAAAAAAACCCAAACAACAAAACCCAAACAACTCCCTCCCCTACACGCACATTACAGGGAAGAGTTTATAGCTGCACACACGTTTGGACTGTAACTACATTTCTGGAAAGGACGTTTTTATTCCCTTGCAAAAGGTTGTCATAGTTTTGGCTATTTACAGCTGTGGGATACTTCTGACTTCCAGATTTTGTGACTGACATCCATCTGAGTTGATACAAGGATTAGCCTGTAGTGGCTGGGAGAGAAATGGAAGCTGGAGGAACCACTGCTGTTAAATTTTGCAGCCAGGCAGTTAATGATAAATTAAAAAAAAATGATGCAGAAAGGCTGAAGAATTTCATGGGGCCTGTTCCTATGTTCCCCTATAGCATCGACGAGAGTTTTGTCGGGGCAAGTACAACAAAACAACGTCTGCTGTGTCCATTTATATACCTCAGCCATAAAACCCACTCTGGGACAAAGAGAATTTGTTGTGATATAGTTGTGCTTGGGTCATGATTAGAGTGCTGTAGACCAGTATAAATGAAAAGCCATAAATTTGAATTTTATCTCATTTTGCGGGTTTAGAGCCGAGCATTATCTAATCAGGTATTGGTTAGCTAGAGTACAAATCGAACAGGGGGTCACCGGACAAGGGGAAAGGTCGAGCTTTTTTGCAGTTTGTCACCGAGGTTTTAGTATTTGCCGGCAGCCCGAATATCTGAGGGGGTCGGGAGGCTGTTGCTCAGTGGTTGTTTGAAAAGGGAAAATTGACTGCTGCTTAATCAACAAAGAAAACAAGCTTTTAAGGGATGGCAGTAATTTTTTGTATTTTTTTTTTTTAAAAAACAAAAGCAAGGGAACACGGATTTAGTGACTTCATCATGGTTCATGCCCTGCTATGAAAAACAACTGGGAGAGTAGTTCAAAGAAAGCCTTTGACTAGGTCACCAAAGCACATGCACCTATCTTCAACCAGCTTCTTCTGGAGTACCTCACGTATTCAAATTCAGGCTTTTACTGCCAGAGCAAACTCAGCCTCACTCATAGGTGCAATTTCTTCACAACTTTTTTTTTTTTTTTTCTTTTATCTTAAACTTTTATTTTTTTTACCAGGAAGGTAAAAACAGGAGCAATAAACTCTAATATATCAAACTTGTCACAGAAGTAAAAAGTATTTTAGTGCTATATAAAGCAGCATATAATTTGTTTATAGGGCAGAGTATATTTTCTTGTCATGACAGTAAGGCTGAAAAACACCTCGGATTCTGCAGGGCATGCTTGATGTTGTTACTTAGAAATTAGGAGGCTGTTTGCCTATTTGTTTACCTCTCTTCTAACATTTTTTTCTATGTGCATCTTTGGGGAAAGCTGGGCAACTTCTTAAAAATAGCTTTGGAGTAATCTGTGATCTAGAGAGACTGGAATAGCCATTATTTTAAGCTTCTTATTCTGCATTTTATAGATTTTAAAAACTGCAAAAGAAAGCTAAATTTAGGTTTATTTGAGATTCCAGGTTCTAGGTGTAACATCTATCTTTGAGAAAATAAAATAAAAATTACAAAATGTAAAAGTACAGGCTTTTAGAGTTGGAATCGAATGCATGCCCTCCCAAATTTTGACAATAGTTTGATCTTCCTGCTCTTAGTATCCCAAAATTTCCACTGTAACCAACAGGAGTTACTGGCTGCTTCTGATCTATGTATTGACCTTATCCCACAGTTTTTGGGTCCTCCTTTAGAAAACCTGTTGCCAGAATGTTGAAAAGCAGAATCTGTCTGTTTTTATAAAACCAGAAAAAACAGTAGGATCTTCTAAATAACTGGGCATGGGATGCACACATCTTTAGGCTTGTTTTAAGCTATTCTTAATAAACAACACAGGTGCTGAGGGAAATATCTCCTTGTAGTCAGTGAAATCACACTGGGAGAGAGCAGCAGAGTGTCCTTTGAAAAAAGGGAAAATGAAAGGAATGAAGACTTCATCACTTCTGAATATTTTTCTTTGGGATATTGAGTTTCTTCTAGTGTTAAAAGAAACCCCTGAATTTTCTACTGTTGTCTGACACCTTTTCACACTGTGCTAACTTACAGATGGAATCTTGACCTTTTTTGATTTGTCTTTGAGGGCATTAACATGTAAAGCAGCTCCACACTCAACCAGGTGCTTGGAAAATGGGGAGATTTCTTTCTCCTTGTGTATGGTTTTCAGCAGTATAAGGACTCTCAGAACCTTTGCAAAATTATTATTAAAGAAAACCCAGGAATAGAAATGTGGGTTATTCTGTTATTTGAAATGAAAAAGGAATAATCTGTTGGAGGAATGAAGATGCTTTTTGATCAAAACAAGACCATACCTGGTTTTGCAGGTAGCATGTTCTTCCCCAGGTCAATGGATCATCCACTTCTGGCGGCTGCGGGTGACATCCTTACCTTTCCTGCAAGACATAGGTGATGTTTTATCCTGTTTGGAGCTCAGCTTTGCAAGGCATAGAGTGCTCTGGCTGAGATCCAGCAAAGCACTTAGGCATGGGCTTATCATCAACAGGATTACCCAGGTGTTTGAGTTAAGCATGTGCTTAGCTGCTGTGCTGGGCTCCCCGTTAGGGACAGAGTGTTCGGTGCCACATAGGATGGAGTTCTTACCGTATATCTTGCCGGGGGTGAGTGTACATGAGGGTGCTTGAGAACCCCTTGAAAGTTGCGGACAAAAAAGACACTACTTACAGTGCTGCTAATGGTACCAGTTTGAATTCTTCTGTTGTTTGCAGCTGTGTCGTGTAGTCAGGCTGTGACTAGGTCAGATGGTACCTCAGCAGTAGGAGACCTGTAGCAAGGTAGGCAGATTCTTCACAAGCAAAGTGTGGCTCTAAGAGGTGACAGCAGAGGTATACCCCAACCAGCTGTTACCACTAGCTTTCTCCCTGCTCAGAGGACAGGCAGTCTATAATTATAAATGGGCAAACATCAGGTCCTCAAATAGCAAGATATGAGCAGATGGACTCGTCATTCAGTTTGAATTCAATATATTCAACAACAAAAGAGTCCTTTTGGACTTTGGGTTGGACTTTGGGTTATTTAATGTGGATGGAAGAGGGTAAAGACATGAAGACAACGCACAGAGTAGTCTACTGTTGTCTTTCTCCGCTGTTCCTTACTTCCACTCGTCAATTCTCCTAATTCTCTGATCACTCTGATTAATCAGAGCCTCGCATTGTGAGGTCGGTGGGACATTGTGCCCTGTATTTTGGAGAAAGATGGTAACCTTTCCCTTCTTAGACAAAGCTGCTGCTCACTGGAAGGGGAGCAGGAACAAGATCTGCAGAGCTCCCTCTTTGGCTCTACAATGCAGCCATTCCCAGAAAACATTCTAAGCCATATTGATAAGGTAGCTGAGAGGCTTTAGCCACTGCCAGAAGGGAGGTGCTGCTCTCCCCTGCCCTGAGCTGGCTCTGGCACCAGGGCTGCTGCTCGCCGGGCTGATAAGTTGATGAGCCAACCCAAAGCCAATGTGGCAGCAGCATCAGCCGGTGCAGGAGGCTGAGCGAGTGCTGGTGTGGCACGGCTGTGAAATCTCACACAAAAAAGGCGAGGCAGCACCTTTATCTCAAACCTGAAATAATTTCTCTAGAATTGACCTGTGGTGGATGTTCCACCCTGTCCTTGACCTTGAAGGCAGGAAATCGCCTGTTCCATGGCACTGTCTAAAGCCACAGAAACCTCTCTGTAGGTCTGCATATGTATAAACTACAAAGTCATCCAGGTTTTAATTTAATCAGAAGGAGCATTAACTCCTGTGGGAAGCAGAGTGAAACCATAAGGGTCAAGTGGGCTTAAAAGTAGGAGAGGGAGTTTTGCTACCTTCTCCAGAGCAGAACTGGGGGGATGTTTTGGGAATTTGTATTCCCCTTCAAAATAAGGTGATTATTATTTACTCAAATGTGATCTAGGTAGGTTTTATTTGAGTTTAGGTAATAGCACTGAATAAACTGAGAGAAAAACTGACATTGGAGTGTGAGATTATCAAAATGTGAAGAAAATTAATTGTGAGATATGCCAAATGTCCCTTTAAAGACAAAAAATGTAAATTGAATTTAGCCATTAAGAAAGACAACACCAGAAAGAAAAATAAAGAAGATAGTAGTAAGAGAATAATAATTGCATTTAATAGAACTGAGAAACAATCATAATTCTTCCCATTAAATAAATATGTTATAAAAAATTTATTAGGAAATGCCACATTATGCAAGTCAGGATTCAAAGATGAGTTCTTTGCATTAAGTACAGTAGATGCCATTAAGGAAAACAGTCAATATGTCACTAAGCCACGGCCTGTAAAATTAAATTGATTTGGTAAATGTAAGTAAGATAGATCTGTTTGCTTTCATCATCAATTTTGAGTGGGTGAACAGGTGATGTCACCAACCTGGGAGCGATAAAGATGCAGGACCATCTGGAAAGCTTTGTGATGGATGGGCAACTGCTTTTGGATAGTGACAGTGCTGTGGTACTTTGTCACTTGGGATGCAGTACTTAATAACTTTTCAATACCATCATAATAAATTTCACTGCCTTATTAATATAGAAATGGTGAGTTATTACTGTGATGGCTATTGTAAATAACAAGAGATGCAGCTGTCAAAAGCTGATTGTTTGGGCATGTTTCTTTAAGCAACACAGTTGACTTGGGATAATCAACGTATGTCTATACCAGCAGAGTTTATTGCTCTTGTCAAGAGAAAAAGCTGCATTATTCAAAAATTATATGAAGTCCATAATAAACAAGTTTAATATATTATCAGACTTTTCCTATAAGTTTCCTAACACAGAACAATAAATCACTTTTAATAATGCCTTTCCGTGTACAATAATATCCTTATGCTGTAATAATGTCCTTTCCTAACTATTCACCCAACAGAGAACTTCTGAAAAAACAGAAAGGTATCTCTCACTCATCGGAACACTTACAAAATTAAATCCCCCTATTTCATTAAAAGGCTACTTTTGATATAAAGCTGAAGGGCTCTAGCTGTGTCTTTTTTATTTTAATTGAACAGATGTAGTTAAAAGTAATCTATGACAAAGAAATACAGACAAAATTATAACCATGTGTCCCTAAACACTGGCAGGAAAGAGCATCTGTGGGTGTTTTATGAAAGCCCAGGACTGCTCCGTGACATTGCTGCTAATGTCATCGGGCTGAGGACCGGAGAGAAACAAAACACATAGATAGTTGTTAGCAGAAGATGAATTACCAGATCAATCATTTAGCACCATTCAGTGTATTATACCATTGTTCCCTGGGAAGATAATTAAATCAATGATGTCTTTCTTATTTGTGTGAAGAGGCACAAACTTGTAAAGAATATCCAAAGCTCCTCAAACATATTATTTCTGGATTTTTTTTTTTTTTTAATTCTTTTTTTTTAAAGCCCTACTGACTTTGCCTTTCAGGCTCTACCTTTGTCCCTCTTTTCAATTAAATGTCTCTCCACCATTTCTATGACTGCTGAAAAGAGAGCCAGCAGTCTATTAACAGGCAATAAAGTTCAGGAAGCCTAAGACTAGTTTCTTGGGTCAGAGGTGAAAATTGCATACTAAATGAAACAAAGGTGTGTCTTGATGGCTCAACAACCAGCGGAGAGACGAGTGCATGTGGGCAGGAGGAGATGGTCATCATTAAACAGAAGCAAATGAAGACAGGACTTAGTGTATGGCAAAATGCTTATTAACCCAAATGACCACATGCACTTCAGAGGATACAGCACTGAGGTTTGGTGTTTAAACCGCCCCATGATTTAATGGTACCATTGAAATCTGGGCATTCGGTCTAATAAAGACATCGCTAAACTTTAAGAGCAAAACAAAAAGCCCAACTCCTGCTTGCTAGAGCCAGCAGATTGCAGTGTGTTCATCAGAATGGTACAGAAATATACCCATTTGGAAGTAAAGAATAGAAAAACAGTAATTGGCTAATGGGGTGTTTCCACCCAAGAGGGTATTGACATTTGCTTGATGTGACAGCCCTTGTGGTTCCTGGCTGAACGGTAGGTGGCACACGCCGGAGTGAGGACATTGGTTGTCATAATCCAGCCTGATTTAACGTGATTGCATTAACTTTGGTGTGTACAGTAAGCATTTATTTGGAAAAAAACCCCAAAACAAACCTTACATAGCCCTTCCTTTTAAAGTGCAGTCCTAGCAGTTAGTGTGGAATAGATGTAAAAGATCCCACAGCAGGCATAACCTTTCACTGGGTGAAGCCTACAGTGGAAAAGGGCTCTTGTGTATTGTGGGTTTCCCAAAAGTGTTGTTCTTCGTTTAAACTTGATGAAGTGTGTTGGCAACATGCACAGGGTGGGGTTTGGGCTCACTCTGAGAGTTTTCACATGCCGTGTTGGAGACCTGGTGCGTGGCTGTTCAGGGGATCTGAGAAGAACTTTCCATGCCTTCCTATCTTTCTTGAAATGGTCTCAAGTGGTAAATGGGTTTCCTAAAAGCATACCAATGACTATCTATGTATTTTAATCAAGACTAAGTCTTGAATATTCACGTTTTCTAAGAGATTTGCAGTCACAGATGTCTGTTGCTTGCAGCAGCAGGTATTTCAAAACCATGGCAGTAATGTGAATTTTGAGCAAAAATGTAAATCTCTCCTGGATGGGAAAATGGAAATTTGGGTATGAAAAAGCTCCTGCATTACTGCATTTGCAGAAGACATTCTTTAAAGTCAACTATAATAGTCATCTAGTGATAAGCTCTGCACAAGCCAAAATTTGCCTGTGAACGTGGAAAAAATAACTTTTCTTGTTTGTGTTAACTGGACATCTACCTGTTTGGAATGTTCACATGGGTAGGCATCTAAATGAGCAGTTAACAAGGAGAGAAAACAGGTTTTTTGTCTTCCTTGGATGCTAAACCCAGAAATGATCCTACCAAACCCTCTGTGTCTGCAGAGGTGTTGATGTCCAGGATGGTGTTGATGTCCAGGACGGAAAGGGAGAGCCACAATGTGTCTTGGAAATATGCTTTCTCTCTTGTGCAGAGGACAACAACTTGTGATTTCCTCCCAGTTAGGAATATGAGAAGAGGCCTTTATTTCTTATTTGTCTGAAGGTCTGTAGTCTCCAAGTGTGTTTCCCTCTGCCAGCTGGCCCCAGGCAGTACACATCTCTTTTCTTCCTTCATCGCTCTACTCCTCTTAGTCTCATAGCTAGTGCTACTGTCTTCCCCATCATCCCAAAACCTTGCAGCCAGCTGGGATCCTTTTTCATTCTCGTGAAAAACCTTGTCATTTCCTTCTGTCCAGCCTCTTCTGTATCCTTTCCTGACCCTGTCCATCTCTGCCCCTTATGTCTGACTTTCATCTTCCTTGCTGTATTTTTCAGCAGGTCACTGCTATGATGATCATCTTGACCTCCAGCATTGACCATGTACACAGTCTGCCAGCCAGGCTCTGATTGCCTTTTAGTGGCTGCATATGTTTTAATTTTCTGCTTCATCCCTTCCTGACTCTGGTCTCTTCATGTCAGCATTACAGTGTCCCTCGGTCCGTCCAGGCTCAGTGCTTCACCGCTCTCGGGGACACAATCTGCCAGTACCTTCCTTCCGTACTCTTTTCTCTGCTTGAAATGTCACCACTTCTGCTCTTGGCAAAGGAGTTCAACCCCTACCAGTATGGGCTCTTCTATTCCCTTTCAAAAGTTGGTCTTTCTCAGATCATCTCCCAGATTTGATGTCTAGTGTTGCAGTGAAAAAAGGCAACATCTCAGCTTCTGTCCTCAAAGCCTGTTCCCTCTCCCACTCATGCAAGCGAAACTGAATAAAACACGTGTTTTAGGCAGAAATAATGATGCCCTGTTTTCACACTAGTTTAAATAATTATTTGAAAATGACAACTTTAACAGAAGCTGCTGTGTGTAGAAAGAAACCCTCGTGGTAGGGATTCGGCTTAGTACATGTGACTTCTTTGGCATTTGCATTTAAATACTGTTGTGCTTCTGGAGCATTTTTAAGACTTGACTATCTGCTCCCACCACCCGTGACGACAAAGCATGAGTAGAAGTTTCTATTACTAGAAAAATTACTAGAAAATTCTAGTTTTCGGCCCCAGCATCCCTGAACAAAGTGTAGCCGATTGCAACAGTATCACTCCAGGTGTGATTTCTTTTTTTTTAGTGGGTTTGAGTTTGAATGGGTTTAGAATAGGTGCCTGTGCAGCTTTTGTCCCCATGCTAATGCCCCCGCAGCAGTGGGAGTTGGGAGGAGGGAAATGATGACCTGAAATAGCAGACGGCTCCAAACAGAGCTGGATTAATGTGAAATGGGGCCCTCGTCCCATCCAGCCGGAAAACCTCCAGCCGGCTTGGGGGGCACCCGTGCCGTACCCCTGTCTGAGTTTCTCCCCGAACCCTCTTGATCAAACCCCCCACCACCGGGCCCCGGGTTCTTCCCCAGCAGAGAAATTCCCCAGTGGGTCTGAAACGGGAGGCTGAGCTGTGTGCCAGGCTGAACGTTAAACAGCGGAAGGATTAAAACCCAATTTGCTCGATTCCGATGGGCTTTGTAGATTTTATTTGTTTGTTTATTTATTTTTCACATGCAACAGACACATTTGATGTGTTTGGAAAATGGGGCAGTAGAATTCCCCTTCCTGTGATATTGCCAGGTTTGCTCTGTAGTGCTGAAGAAGGATAAAAAAAAAAAAAAAAAAAGCCTTGGTGTTGGGAATTATAAATAATTTGATGCAACAGGTTTAAGTTACCATTTTTGTGGTGAAAAGAAAAGCTTAGCATGATCCAGATTTTCCTTGGTTTCCTCCCATTCTGCTGAGAAGCAGAGGTATTCACATTTCTTTGTCTAACAGTTTTATAATGTCTTAAGAGATTAACAGTGAGCATGAATGAGGGGCTGAGGATTAGACGACAAAAAGCCCGGGCCGTCCACTACCTTGTTTGCACATTTTACATTTTTCAGCATTGCCGAGTGAGTATAGAAACTAAGGAAAGATAATAAGGACCAGAGTCCCAAAAGTGTTTAGTGATTCAAAAAAATTCAGATGCCATGTCAGAACTGACAGAATGATGGAGCATTATGTGGCAGGACCCACTTTTTTGTCTTAGGGTAAGCTCTCGCCCTGAGTGAATGCAGATGTTATCACAGGATCCCAGACAGACAGTCAGTGAAATGTGACAAGCTGTCAGCAAAGTTACACTACGTTGAGTTTGCTAAAATATCCCAAAGCTTTATACGAGGCTTTTTTTTTTTCTTAAATATATAGAAAACTCTTAGTTCAATCACTTTGGGAGGGGAGAGAAGAAAAAGGAGGAGGGGGGGGAAAAATAATAGTTACAGTAACCTTTCCAGCCAGGAATCCTTTGAATGGTTCAGAAAGGGCTGTGAAAGACTTTTTTTATTATTGTTTTTATTTTTTTAAGAGTGAGGGAAAATTATCATTGGAAATCTTTGGAAGGTTACGTTGGCATCGGTAAAATTTCTGAGAGCAAAGCGGGCGCGTGGGTAAGGCTGTTAAGCACATGTCATAGCGTGTCAGTCATTCCCCTGAATGATTTGGGTATTTACCCCTGTGAAATCCTTAGTCAAATCAGTAATAGCAGCCAGCAGAAGTGAATCCCACCAGTGCTCAGCTTTCTCTTTAGCAGGCTACCAGCTTCAAAACATGGGGGTTTATAAGCAATTATAATGTTTTCCTTTAATGGGTTAGTTGTTAGTTTGGGGTTTTTTCTTGGGGTGGTTTTGGAGTTTTTTGGTTGGTTGGTTGATTTGTTTTTTTGTTTTTGTTTTTAACCTTAAATAAATGCACACATGCTGGTAAAATTGCAAACTGAATGGCAAAAGGGTTGTAAAGTGAACCACTTAAAGCATGCTCCGAAAATAAAAAGACACATCTAGACAAATTGATGCAAAGGAGCTGAATTCACATGCCCTGAAGTCATCTTGAGGCTCAGCAAGTGACTTTTGGTTTGGATTTTTGGGTAAGGGGGATATATTTGATTTGTAAATATTGTAACAAGATATCAGCTTTTAACAATTTTGAGTAGAAAAAGAAGGGCCCCGTTCTGCCTAATCTTAAAATATTGAAGTCTCAAGTAATCTGCAGTGAAGTTATGTTATTTCTATGCCAATACACTTTTAGGACTGTGCTCAGTATTTTATTGCTTTAATACTTAATTGCTTAAAAATATAAATATATAATGGGAAGTTTGAATATTTTTATGTATGGGACTAATTTTCACTTTTAAGTAAGACCATGTCATGTTTGGGTTTTCACATAATTAGAGAACAGGGAGCCTAAAATACTGATGTCTTCAATTTATTTCACAAGTTTATTTTAAAGGTACATTTCCTTATACAGGCAAGTAGATTTCGCTTTGAAAACACCAATGTGAATTGCATATCTGTTTTGTAAGTAATTATGTATATCATTCACAGGAACCTCTTTAATAGTCTGTGTTCTTGTCTTATCACTGTTAGCTTAAACCTAAATTTAATGAGAAGGCTGCTTATAGTGGCACAAACAAATATATTTTGCTAGAATACGAGTTACAGCACATTCATTCTCTTCTAAGCAGAGCAGAACAATGCACGTGATTTATAATCAATTTAGGTCTCCCTTTGAATAAGATGATCTTGCGTTATTTGTTTCCATGCTGAAAATATTAATTTACCTCTAGAAAGAGGGAAGGGAAACGTACCCAGCTGCAATTTAGAGTAATTTGTGTTATAACAAAATGTATTGCCAGACAACGCAACAACCGTCCCCGATTCTGAAAAATGGGACGCAAAGACGCTTTGGAGATAACATCTCACACAGTGATTTTGCAAAAAAAAACCCAACAAACCCCAAACCCTCCGAAGTAAACAACCCCACTAAATTATGCATATGGAGGAAATGATTGAGAATATGTTTAGCTGGTAATCGCACTCATGCTGAAGTTTTAAATTTCATCTGTCTGCTCAGATCTATTGTGATCCATTAAGTGGCTTCCTTTTTTTCCGACAAATTGAATGCTGCAACTGCAAGGAGCTCTTTTGTTCTTTTAATTCAGTCAGCATG
Source organism: Jacana jacana (assembly GCA_013400555.1). Lineage (NCBI taxonomy): Eukaryota > Metazoa > Chordata > Aves > Charadriiformes > Jacanidae > Jacana > Jacana jacana. Next base: position 167,915 of record VZTM01030214.1, read on the forward strand.
GAAATGATTTTCTCATTTCAGGCCCTTTTCTGTCCTCTCTTCATTGTGTCAATAAAATAGAGTTGTGCAGAGCTGCTCTAATCAGCTTAGAGTGCTAATTCATTGCACTGGGATGCTATCTGGGTCCGGCTACAGGTGGGCACTATAAGGGGTCAGTCTCCAGGGGAGTCTAATTGTGTCTCTCTTGGGTCTTGTTTGCAGAATAACTGAAATCTCAAACCCCCAGCTTAAGAAAGGAAGGGAAAATGCACAAACACAGGCATATAGGAGCAGGCATGCTCTCTAGATGCACCAGTCGGTCTCAAACTTCTTTCCATTTCGGCACTGTTTGAGGAAGGGAATGCTGCAGTTCGGTGTCAAAAGATTAATAAGAAACTTTGCAGATTGTTTTTAAAAATGAAATAAGAACTTGGTCATTTTGAGAAATAACTGTGCAAGGGGGAAATGGATGCTGTGGTGTTGGTAAGGCTTTTTTGGGGGAGGCTGGCCTTGAAATTTTTGAGGCTTTCAAAAGACTAACAAAAGCCAAAAAAATGCATTATTTGGGTAACAAATCCTCTTTGCATGTGCCAGTGGTGGTCTTTAGCAAGCTTTTTGCCAGGGCACCAGGATTTGTTTAGGTGAAGGACTCTGATGGGCTCTGAGGAGACCAGGAAATCATTGGGCAAGTGAGGCAGGGAGCCCATGTGGCACCAGTCCAATTCCAGTGCCTAACCCTGTGGCAGTCCTTCTCCTGGCATGGAGGAGCTGTACCAATGCTGGGATGCAATGCTTTCTGCTGGAGATTTTGGGTCTTGCCTTGGCTTATCTCAGAGAATTGCTTGAGAGGGATCGAGAGAGGAGAAACACAAGGGGAATGGAAACCTCATGTTTACCTTCTGACCCAATATCATAGAATAGAATTGTCTAGGTTGGAAGGGACATTTCAGATCACCGAGTCCAACCATTAACCTAACACTGCCAAAACCACCATGTCCCTCGGCACCACATCTACCTGCCTTTTAAATACCTCCAGGGATGGTGATTCGACAACTTCCCTGGGCAGCTTGTTCTCAATGTTTGATAACCCTTTCAGTGAAGAATTTTTTCCTAATATTGCATAGTTTTGCTCTAAACTGTCCCTGACACAAAATGAGCAGACTTCAGGCTTTGCTGTTTTGTTTTGCTTTGGTTGTTTTCTTAACAGATAAATTTATGTTTGCCACCAACCACAAAAAAATACTAAGAAAAGGGGTCGTGTTCTGGGGGAGGGAGGGAACTCCTGGTGATGTCTTCTGTCTCTTGCCACCTTGTCCCATCACATGATGTTGGAAGCACCTGCCCTGGGGATATGTCCTTGACTCTGCCAGTCCTGTACCCCCGAGGCAGCTCTGGCACCACTTCCATCAGGGACTGAGCAGCAAGAGCCCAGATTTCCCAGACAGATGTGACAGATGCTGCCAAATTGCTTCCTGATGTAATACTAGCAACTCCCATGATGTTACAGCTCTCACAAGTCTGCTCCCAGCACTTGCTGTGAAAGCCAACAGAGATGGGCATAGACCAAGTAAATTATGGGGCTCCAACCCAAAATTTCTCAGCATGTTGAAAATGGCAGGGCAGCCCTGGCTCAGCTCCTCACCGGGAAGGAAGAGCATGGATTGTTTCAGAGCAGCCAGTGACTCTGTGTGGAATGAAAAAATAGTGAAAGTGGTAAAGAAAATTGAGGAAATTGTAAATTCCCTAAGCGTGGAAAAATGTAGAAGAAACTTTATTTGGACAACATTTTGTTTTCAAATTAGCATGAAAGCTTTTCCCAGAGAATGCATTTCCCGTGCCCACCATTGCTGATGCAAAAATTGAGCACTTTTTGGAATTAGTTTTAAAATCTCAGTCTTGAGGAAAATATATTGCTCCCTCCCAGCCTCTCTTACTCTCAAGCGATTGAGGTTCTCACTTGCTTATGTGTAGGAGAAGTGGAGGGGGCAGGAGCAGCTCCTCTCCTGGATCTGGGGAACGGGGATGTGACAAAGTCTCCCAAAAGCTGGTGCCTTTTCCGCAGAGAATCCAGGCAGGATTTCAGGGCAACGCAGGCTCTGCAGGGCATCAAAGCCTCATCCTTAGGTATTTCCATGGCTGTGGTCCTCTTTCACTCCAAAGTGGGCAGGACTGTTCCCCGTGGGTGGATTTTTCTACAGGAGCTGTCAGTCTATTGTGGGTTTGTGGCAGAGCCGCCACCATGAAAATTAATTAACATACCTGAAGACACCCCTGAGCAGGAAATCACAGTGCTGCTCTGTGATTCAGGGGTGAATAGGATCTCTCTATTATCAAAAACTCCATCAGGGAAGAGGAAATTAAGTTCCTAATTAGACAGTGTCCAAAGGAAGAAGTGAGGCATTGAAGAGACGAAGAAAATTGAGAGGTAGCTGATGCACGTATCAGGCTAATGATAGAAAAGGAAATAGTAGAGCTTGAAAGGTCACTGACCTTATTAGACTAGGAGAAAAGTAGTAGATCTTCAAAAGCTTTCACCTATGATAGGTTGACAATGTGTGAAGTTCTCTAGATGGTCAGAGAGGAAAGACAGCCTAGAAAGAGCATGGGAACAAATTAGGTAGATTACAGTGAACTGCATAAATGCAGCGTGAAAAGCGTTTTTAGAAAAGAGAGCAATTCAGAGTTAGAAATAGCCAGAAATGTTTTGTTATTTGATGAGACCTCTTTTTAGTACAAGCACAGGATTTTCTTTCCCACTTAGTAGTTTTATATTTTTTTACTATCAATTAAATTCAATAATGATCCCACACCGGGTATAACATTTCCCTAATGAAGTATTAACTTTCTGCTAAACTGAAATATTTCAGTGGTAGCCAATTCTGAATATTAGCTTCAGAACATGAAGATAGTGCTGCTAATAAGAGCTTCAATGTTAGGTTTTGAATATAAGAAACACATTCAGCCTCTCCTGGTGAAAGCACTGCAGTTCCCTTAGAGGCAAGAGACTTTTACCTTGGAATACCAAACCTGGCCAGCTGCAAGACTTTTAAAGGCTGTTATAGGTTATTTTCTCAGTAGGTAAAAACTCCCCAGCTCTTTACATGAGATATTACAAGAAACAAGTCTATAGCAAGTCAAATGAAATACCCCTAAAGCCTGCCTCCTCCCAGCCCCTCTTCCTGCTGCAGTTTTGTGCCGTGCGTAGGTGATTTCTCAGAGCCAGCGAGGCCTGATTAAAATCCTCCCTGCTGGTTCATGCACCAGTTTGGAGTAGAGCCGTTTCTCTGTCTTTCTGGTGGATGCTCACGTTTTCTTGTTCTGACTGTTGGTCAGAAAGAGGGAATGCAAAGAAGAAAGAGGAAACCAAAAATACAACACTGCATATTGTTCACGCAACAGGACCAGTTCATTTACAATATGACATAACTGTGGTTTTTCCATTAAAATAAATGAGGACAAATTCCTTTCCAGTAAAAAATGGATGTAGCACCAACTTTCCTTTAATGTATGCAGTGATGATCCACTCCAGGAGTACAATTATAAACCCACTGTAAAGACAGGCCACAAAAAAGCCTAATTTTTTCTTTTCCTATCAGAAAATTTAATAGCTTTTTTTTCTTTTTTCATGATATGAATAATAAATAAACACTATTGTATTCTGGAATTTAAAAGCTCTTTGTGGACAAACACATCACAAACAAGGCACAGGATACTTTTTGAACCTACCGAGAAGAGCTAACACTTTCCCATGGTTGGAAAGAAAACAGACGTTGTACGTTTAGCGTGATTTTCTCTGCTTGGGGTCCCATCCTGAAGCAGAACCATGTTCTGGGACTCAGAAGAGCTTCTGAGCCCGTTGGCAGAAGAGCAGCTGATGCCTCAGTCCTTAGGAGGGCTCTGCAGGAAGGCATTACGGGTGCTAAAGTTCCCGGAGATGGAGCAGGGCTGCCATCCCTGATTAGATGTGGTTTGTAATAGTATCGTCCTGTTTTCACTCACCACGGTAGAACGTTTCTACTAGGCTAACAAGGCATAGGGTAATGAGAAACATGCCAAGTTTAAGGGAAAGAGGAGTCGAACCTACGTACAGGAAACAAATGTGATCAATTACCCCAAGTGTAGAGCTCACAGATACCTTATCTTAAGGCTCCTTAAAATAAGAACTTGATTGTTTCCAAATGTGTCCAAGAAGGTAGTGATAGGAACGCGCTAATATAGGAGACAGGCAAAATTTTATTACCTCCAAAAATTGCCATTATTGCTTGCTTCTAAAGATATGGAAGAATCAACACAACTGTCTAACACATGATTACAGCAATAAATCTATGACCACCTATGCATGTGCAGAGTTTTAGCATTATGTTATTACGGTCATCTAAACAATATTTCAAAAAGCCACTAATATTTAGCACGGTATAGAAATACTCTTTTGCAGTTTACTTGCATTTCATTGGGCTTTTTTGTTAGCTTTTGTCTTGTTTCTTTTCTTCAAAAAGAAATATTTTTAAAGCCACTTTCCTGCTGATTATTCTCCTTGTAGGTGATACGCTGTCTGTAGACAGCTACTGAACTTAGATTGACACCGGAAACGGAGAAGGTTAGCTGAAATTTCTGACAAAAGGTGTATTTTCTGAAGATGCATTAGGAGCAGGGAGAAATGTGTAAGGTCAAAGCTCATACTCAAGCATGGCTTTGACCTAGAGTTGTGTGAGACTGCTGGGTTTTTAGTGTAAATCTGCTATGTTTAGGATGGGAATATCCTCCTTGTCATGAATTGCTACTGCCCATTGGAATGTCACCTGTGGATGAATTGGCAGAAGGGAAGCCACTGTGAGAAATCTAACATGCTCTTCTCATGGACGCAAGGCCCTTGGGCATCAGCAGTTATGTGGAAGGTCTGGAGGAGTTGTATGACCCAAAACCACACAACTCCATTAGAGTAATTGCTCGAGAGGAATGTGGCACTTCTCGTGGGTGGATTTACACAGGCTGATATTGCGACTCTGGAGTGAGGTAGAGCGTTGCCACTGGTTTTAACAGGAGGAACACCAGCCTCTTGTATTCCAACCCATGATAGTATTCCTTAGGAAAGCAATTTACAAGTCAGGCACTTGGAACTGATGTATCAGTAGAAAGAATCAAAACACAATGTTGGTGTTTTTTGTCAGTGAAGAGTCCAATCTGGATTTCAAAATAGTCCATTCACGTTGTAAACCCACACCCGATCCACCTTTGCATAACGCAAACTGGGATGAGGGCTAGAACATTTAAATTTTGCTAGACATCTCCTGAGGTAGGTGTTGTGATGTGAAAGGGGTTGTTGCTTCATTCTGCAGGGGCAGGCTTGTTTTTGAAATACGTTTGCCTTTCTCCTGGGATGACAAATTCAGCAGCATCTTTAACACACTGTTCTATTTTGAATCATCATTTCATGTTTGAGATCACAGCTAAGTTGTTTTAGCGGTCACATACGGTTACTAATTCCAAAGAAGGTGGTGGTGTTTATTACAAATAGTTATTTAGGTGCAGCTTGAGCTCTTCAGACATGTTTGCTGAAGTGATGTATGGGGTGGTCGTTTCAGGGGACAGTACTAAAATGGTAAAAAAAAATAATAAGAAAAAAGTTTCAGGCATCTAGCTGACCTGTTATGGTTTATTAAAGTTCTGCACTTTAGCCTGGAGACATTTGCCGGTGCAAAAGTAATGGCTGCTTTAACATCCGTGTACAAAAGTGGAATTTAAGAGATTAACTTGCATTTGACCTACTTCAGCTCTCCTGGTAATGAGGGGTGCAGGGGCACAGAATTAATTTCTCTCAATTTGTGGCTCTCAGGGGTGCTGCTAAGTTTGAGAGTGCTTGAATTTTAAGAGTCTCCTGGTGTGCTGAGAAGGTTTTGTTACTGCACGGAGTTCTGTTAGCGGCAGGGACTGAAGTGCCAGTTTTATCTATTTGATTAATAGCCTGATTGAGTTCTAGTGTATCTTTGAAAGAAAAAAAACATATTTTTCTCTCCCACTCAAACAGCATTTTTTTTCTCACATAGGCCCACCCTCCCTCCTCTCCCTCCCAGTAACAGCAGCTCAAAACAGCCATTGGACGGAGAAATGTCCACTGGGCCTAACTTTTTTAGCCTTCAGCTCTCAAGCTGGGTTTTACCTGCCAGATCTGTCTCACCCTCACGATAATCTGGGATTTATTCAGGATCCACTGTACGTTTGTTGTGTGTGATATTAATGGGCTGCTTCTAGAAGGATATATCTCAGGGCTGGTATTATTTGGACTGATGCGATTTTAAAAGCCAGCAAATGACTGTGCAATTATTACTCCAGTGCTGTGTCTTTACATCAGTATTAATGCATCTAAAGAGATGTTTGGCAAAGCGATTTATACTCTTGTGGAATTGGCTCTAACTACTGAATGTAGAACATTTCATTTTCTCCCTGAGTTTCGAAGGTCTGCTTTAGCTCCTTATCGATACACTTCATTCCTCCTCTTCCCTGTAGAAGAACCGCTGTTCAGTGGAAGACTCCTTTGTGCAGAATTGGTACCGAAGTTACATTATTTATTCCCAGCTCACTGCAGTTTATCAAGGAAATAAACAGCAGAAGCAGTAATGCATGAAGGTACCATACTGTGCCAAATATGCATATGGGGATAGGATGATAAAGATAAAAGATTTCTAAAGTTTTATAAATAGATAAAGGACTAGATGATCTGAAAGCTCCCTTCCAACCTTGACAATTCTAATTCTAAATTTTTATTGTTTTATCACATTATCACATAGGAGTATTGGCGTTGAGAGTTTCTCTTTACTAGAAATTTTTAAGTAAAAGCTACTTCTGCTCCTCTGAGATCTCCAGTTAAATCATAGCACAAAGGAGTCTGGAGGCTGCCTGTGTATATGTTACTGTTTACCACTAAGCACGGTATTGAGCATCTTCCACCCAACAGCAACAAGGCATATTAACCATGGCAAATCAAACACGTATCTTTGTGTTCCATAAGATGTATGAAGAAACCAACAGTTGTGCCGGAACCCGTATCATGCAGGAAGCACTCCTACAGGAATGCAGTTGCATTGTGTAATGTTTACCTATCAATTTAATAGAGATTAATTGTCCTGAGATTCTTTTCTGGAATTTCACAAAGCCTTAACCAGACTTTGTTGTCAGCTCCTCCTTCCAAAAACCTGTGATTACGGGAAAACACAGCTTCTTTTTAGATCTGTGATCTACTGACAAAATGGTATTAGCTGCTTATTTTCAGCAAGACTGGACTGACCAGTGCTTTTACCTTTAAGGAAATGGCTGATATTTTTATTTACAGGTTAAGGAAATGCAGATAAACTGTTAAAATAGGGAGGTTTTATACATGGAGCTCTTTCACAGGGCTTCCTGTAATGGGGTACACCCAGACGTACATCAAAGTAGCTGTTTTTGACATGTAACTGCTCTCAGAAGGTCCAGACTTTTCCTAGTTTTTAGGGAGGGAAAAAAAAAAAAGGATTAATTGACAATTTTCAAGGTTCACTGTTAAAACTTAAGCTCATATTTCTCTCATGGGGTCTTAAAAAAAGTATCCTGGCCACCTATTTCAACTCTGGAGAAACAAATGTTGCTCTGATGTCCTTTCTTGATTTCTGTGGGAATTTTTAAAGATTGTGTACTAAGGTTTGCTAAAAAAACCTTGAAAACTTTTGATTTTAGCTGTTTCTTACTCTTCTTTCACCCCGGTGGAAAGCTTTAGTTACTGCCATATCCACTTCAGTGAAAAGCAACAGCAACAGTACCCGACCCACTGTACAGAGTTAATGTCCCGCAATCTCTGCCTGCTCCTGAGAGTCAGAAGGAGTTTCCAGCTCCACTTTTCCTAGCAGCTGCCAATGTTGTCAGCACTGATCTGTCAGAAAGGATTTTTCCTGGCAAAACTTTGAAGCTCCTTTCTGACATCCCCAACAAACTAATTGTTGTCTCCTGCCTCCAAGAGCCCTCTGAAGTCCCAACGAGTTAGTGTCTTCTCAAGAGATGAGAAAGGGGACTCACAAAATCAATTTATCAGGCTATTACGCATTGTCATCAGCCAAAACAAAAACCTGCTAAAGACAGGAGAAAAAGTAGAAGAAATGGGTCTCTGAGAAAAGGTTACAGAACATCCATCTTCTCTCCTCTTCTGATTGTTTCTTTTCTTTACCCATTTTCATACCCATTTCCCTCCACTAAAAGACACTTTATGACAAGCATTGTAATCTCTTTAGACCAGAGGGGAACCTCTTCTTTAGGGCCGAATCTTTGCAAGGCGTGAGTGACAGCGGGAAGGGGTCCAATTGCCACCGAAGACACTAGGCAATAAATCATCCACCCTGGCATCAAGTGGCTGGACTAGTCCCCACTTCCTGATGGCCACCAGTGCCTGGCGGTGACAAAACAGCTATTGTCAGCGCCCAGCAGCCACATTCCCTCCTTCTCCCCGCCGAGGTTTTAAGTTTACCTAAGGCATAAGAAAAATTATAGTATCGGGAAAGAAACAAAAGGGGAAGTCCGCCACGGGTAGGAGAAGAGACATGGGAGAACGATGCTATCATTGCGTACTTTTGTAAGTCCAAACAATAGTAGCAACTGGAGAAGTGCCATCAGCTTTTTATTGGTAATTACTAAAATGCCTGTTGAAACCCTCCAGCCCAGACAGTGATTTTGTTTGCGTGTTTTTTAAGACTTTCCATTTCCATGTGACCCCTGGTGCTGTGGTTATTCTTTAACCCAGGCAAGGCAGTGCTGGGAGGTGTGCGCTGTTAGAAGCACAACAACTCTTTACCAAACAGAACAATCTTAAGGAGGAAATACTGGATGGAAAAATAAGTGCTTGTCACCAAGATACTAAGATTGGAGCGTGTTTGGGATTCTTTCAGGCCAAACCCAAAGATCTTTGCATCGTCAAGTTATCACACTAAATACCATCATGAATTTTTTATCATTTACAACTAAGTTGCCATAAAGGAAGCTAAAAAAGCACATCAGGTTTGCTCCACCAAGAGGCTTGTGCACTGCTACTGCATGAAAAGACGTTTACAGATAAGTTGTAATCAGCTAGGAGTTATATATTAACTGATGAATTATGGTAAAGAGAGGAATAAAAGACTGTAGTGGGATGAGTCTTTAAATCTGAAACCCCTCAGAAGGTCACCAAAGGATAAGAGTAGCAGAATATTTATCACTGCTGCAGCTTTATCCTTATTGATTTTCCCCTCGGTGTCATTAGGGTGTTTCCTTTAGACAAACGAGCTTGAGAACACTATAACCATTTATTAATTATTGTTGATGCTGGGGAAAAAAATGACTCATTCCCTCCAGAATACCCCTCAACTTTGGTGCACTTGCTAAATGTGCTAAATGCGAGAGAGAGGAACTTGACTCTGGAAATTTAAACCATGAATTAGTTAACGTGCCGTTGACTCCCCTATTCTGTTGTGGTAAGTGGAAATCTATGTGCATTTGTTTCTGAATGTGCTGTCGCTCCCCATGCCCACTGCCCCAGTTCTCAATTATAAGAACCATTTTGGGGTATGAGAATGCAATAGATATTAAAAAAAAAAAGAATGATGTCTGGAGCTCTGTAGTCAGGCAGACATGCCTTTCATTATCATAAGAAATATAGAGATTATATCATCCTTCCGAATATCGACTAGCCTGGGGGTGAATAGTTTTTTGTTTGAGTGAGTAAAACATCATTAGTTTTTTCATGATCACCATGGGAAAAGCTGACAAGTAGATTTTTCTGTTGGCTGGTATATTTTTGCGTCAATTTTGTAAGGCTGTGTTATACGGTTCAGCATATAATGAAACTCTTCTGTAGTTTAGTAACGAGGAAACATATTATTCCTTTTCTTTTTAACTGTAAATGGATTAGGCTGCACTGAACTAGCAGAAGTAGCCAGGACTCTCTGTTTTAACATTTTGAATTATTTAATGAAAAGCCTTTAAGGTCTTTGGATTCACAGGCAAATTGCTACAGGAAGTAAATGAGATGAAGGTTTTTCTAGGCTCCATGACAGTTCTATCCCATTTCATCATCTTAACTAAAAAATAATCCTATCTAACTTGAAATCCACAGCAACTGTAAGTAGAAAATAAATCCAAACTGCAGCTCAGACTTGTAACCTAACAGCTATCATAAATAATCAGAACCTATTTGAAGGTGGAAGATGGGACATTAGAAGCTATTTACACTACTAGAGTGATGCCATTGATCAGTAACAGCAACCCGTAGATAAGACTCATATGATGTCATGGTTATTTATGATGGGAATTGACAGTAAAGCTACTATAGAACTTTCTTTCCGACAGCTTCATTCATTTCTGTTTGTGATGCATTTTGCTGTTAAAGAAGCAATCAATAGCAAAATTGTGGTGATAAAAGCTATTACTGGTTAAATCTGTGAAAAATGTGCCTGTGTATGTATACGTATATAATGCCAACAATGAGAACATTAAAAAATTAGCTCAGCAGAATGTATTTAATATTTTTTATTACCATTGTACAGCAAAGAGGCTTTATGTACAAGTACTACAGTCCGATTTGTTTCCTAATCTCATCAAACTTACTGTGACCATGAGAAATGCAGCATTGCCAAGATTTAGTATAAGGTTATAGGTTCTCTGCAGTAAGCCTTATGGCTCCCAGTGCTTTGCTGCAGGTCGAAGAGGATGAGGAAAAAAGCTTGTTCAGAGCAGTTATCAGACCTGGGAATCTGTTGTGCAGGAAACTTGTGTCCAGCAGTGCTTGCATCCAGCAATTAAGGGGTTTTAGCAGCAGGCAAAGATTGCTGAAATGGAGAAATACTCCTGTACTGGGTCCAGTGTGCATGCGTGCAAATCCCGATTTTGTGGAGTGTTTAACAAAAAGCCAAACAAAAAAAAATATGGCAAAACCTCATTCTTCTCTCATATATGCTCTTGGTCCTCTGGGTGAGAGATGTATAGTGAAATGAAGGTGAGATGATGTCCAGCCTCAGAGCAGGGGGGCATGTTGCTGGCTCTTCTGCTGCTGTGGTCTGTCCCCGCAAGGCTGATGCTTTCCTCCCCACAGACTCAAGGAGGGGATGGGCATGTGCAAGGGAACTGGGATGGGGAGATGTGGGAGAGGTCTCCCAGAAGGTCAGGGATGACCCAAGCAGGGTTGGTTGACACCATGTTGCCCATGGTCTCCAGCTTGGTCCAGCTGCAGAGCGTGTGTGGGAATTAAGGTTGTTTCTATTACTTCCATACTACTACTAATTAACAAATAGTTTGCTTGCTAATTTTGTACAAGCTTTTTAATAGCATGTTAAAAGAATATGTCCATATGTTAGACATATGGAAGGATAGTTTCCACATTACATCATGGATCACGTTAGCCTATTGCTTCCTTTAAGCTCTCCACAGTTTTTGTGTGTGTTTTACTTTTTTATGAGGTAGTTTACATGCAAAATGAATATTTCTTTCAATTTTTGTAACATAAGATTTGTGCAAAACAAAATGTTGAGCAGGTTGCCTTCTTTAAATGACAGAGATGTGGAGGTGGATACGTGTGTAGGAATGCGATATGCAATAGCAGCCAATTGGAATTAATAACCCCAGACACTACAGAAAACAGCACTAGAGGCTGATAAAATTAAAACTGTTAATTAATTAAAACTATAATACACAGATACTATTTATAGCTGTGTGAATCACTAAAACGTAAAAAGCGGGATAAGGGGAGAGAGAGTGACTGAAATCTTTTTTTCTGTAGTGTCCACATAGGCAATAAACTGTTTTGTTTACAAAACTAAATAAAACAATGATTTTAGACCAGTGTTAGTCCAACATTATCTGTTCATTAGTGAAATTGTAGCGATTAGCAGGACAATACTGACTACTATTTGTTTCTGAAGTTAGTTTTCTCTACTGAAAAACTGGTAGGAAATTGAGATAGTGTCATAATTATCCTAATCCTGGCTAATTTCTAAAATATTTCATTAATTTTTCTGTATTTAATCTTCCATGATATGAATCTCCATCCTCAGAGGAACTGACTTATCTTTTAAACAGTCCAGGCTCTATTTCGTATAGTTCTTTTATGCACATGATTGTATTTACACAGCAGGTCAAAGGCAGGGCTTCCCAAGACCATTGTTGGCCCAGAACAATATATATTAGACTTAATTTAAATGGGTCAGAGTTCATTCTCATCCACTGCCCATCTCTATGGCAAAACCGCCTGAGCAGTCATTTAGTCGAGACAGAAATAGTCAATGTCAACAAAGTGCTAACGAAAAAAATGGGTGTTTGATGGAGCTTCTTCTCAGTCATGGCAAATCAGTGTGTGATGTTATATACATGCATATGTGTCCTGCTGAGGTACAGAAAAAATAGTGGGGTTTGGGTTTTTTTTTTTGAGATTTATGCTTTGTACCTAGGAATGTGTCTGTGCAGTTAAATAGCGATGTACCTCTTGGTGGGATTTCTTTTTTTTTCTTTTCCTTTTTTAATGTGAGGAAGAAATATTGCCCTTATTAATATTTCACACATTTTATAGGTAATACTACCTCTATGACTTCACACTGCTCTTCCCAAATGGTCCCCAGGTTGTACTCGGGAAATGTTATTACAAGACTTTCTGTCGTGTTTTGTGAAAGGATGGGTTCCTGCCCCTGGCTGAGAGAGCAGGGGCGATTGCACTGGAATTTCAGCCACCCTTCCAGCGCCTGGCGGCACGGCAGCTCCCTTAAAGCTGCTAATTGTCTCCCAGAGGGTAATAGCAAACTGCTAAAAGAAGGTAGGACGCCTGGATGGGTCACAGGCGTTACGTAGGTAACACGGAAAGGTGTCATTTTGTGGTAGTTTGTGTCTGGAGTTGTGTAAAACCACTGCAGGGAAAACCAGTTTGGGATGGCACAAAGTGTTTTCCGGTGACAATTTGCCCAATATGTTGTGACTGGGCAAATTGCCTAGGAATTTGGAATTTTCTCCTTGGAAGACGAGGGTAGGGGTTTGCTCTCTTCCAGTATCTCTAAGCTGACATTTCCAAGGCACTTTACAGACATTACATGCCTCAATATCAAAATTCCAGGCATTATCGTTCCCTGTATTTAACTGTGTACCTAAGCCAGCCTTTTACAGGGAGAGAAACAGAAGCGTAGGGAGATTAGAATGACCATTTTCAAACTCACTGCCTAAGGGTTGGGTTTATAAACTCTATTTTTCTGTGTCTAAGCAGGCAGCCTGGTTCTCAGTGCTGCTCAGCAGCTTCCATTGACTGCAGAAATTATGGGGTGGATAAGTTTGCCTCTTTTGTTTTCAGTGTTTCAGAGTGTGCTCGACTCCAGCTGTGTTAGGTATTTTTTGGGTTATTTATGCCCAACAACAGTCATATGTTAATGACCCATCTGTGCTTTGAAGCTGATGTGTCTCTGAGGTGAACGGGATGCAGAAAGAGGCTGCTCGTTGTTATTTGAGATTTTATACCGTTACATGTGCGCTGGTTGTTCATGGAAAGAAAGGCAGGGATACACCTTCGTCCAGAGGCTGTAGTTGCTCATGTGGACCACGGTTCTTCTGGGGAGCATCCACAGAGGGCTGTTGTGCTAGGCCATAGCCAAACCCACAGCACCAAAGGGTCCCAGTCCCAGAGACCTTACTCTTACATCCAAGATGTACTAAGTGTCATTAAATTATTACTGGGATATTCTGTAGTCACTACCAAGGCAGTCCTGTTAGAATACAACCAAAACTGGTAAAACGTTGCTCTAGTTAGGGTTTTTCAAGTGGATTGGAGTAGAGAGGAATTACCTAAACGTTAAAGAAAAAAAATATCCAAAAAGCTTTTTTTGGATTTGTATCAAAATTGAGCATAGAATATGCAAGCTCATCCTTGTTAGTTGAACACTGAAATCCTCCATTGTCTTGGATAATGACCTCCGAATGAGCTTTTCCTGTGAGGTTATAAATGAATTTTGCAACAGTTTTTAAGAGCAAAAGACTCTACCCCCTGTCTTTTTTGCATGCTATAGCACAAGTCTCTTGAGCTCAAATTTTCAGAAGTTACCACCAAGTTTTTCCACATGATCTGTTTTCTAGTGGAGCCGAGCATCCGACTCCTGCAGGGACTGTAACCGAGAGCTGCTGGGGTCAGGTCACTGGCAAAGGCAGCTCATGCTGACTGGAGGCAGAAAGCCCACAAAAGGGAGGTGCTTCTAAAAATGTGGCCCTGCAATCAAGGCATGCGGTGGGTGCTTAGAGTGTTTGTGTGATTGACTGAATTAATAATATAGAAATTGATTGAAATTGAAATTCTTAGAGAGAACACAGGTATGGGACCGGTTTCTGTTCCTCTCTTTGAAGACCTTGGAAATCGCTTCAGTTTAAATGAATGCCTTTTTCACCATTTGGCATGCTCCAAATTTCCAGTGAAGGTGAGTTTAGTGTGTTAGGGCTGAGCTCGGAAGCATCTGTTGATGTGAGCCCTTCTGAATATCAGAGACATCTTGCGTAGCATCAACGGACGCTGGATCCAGGCACATGGAAACTGGCTCTGCTCCACTCATTGACCAGCACTGCTTTTAAAAGACAGCAAACCCCTGAAACTCCCAACATGGAGAAAAAAAATAATAAAAAAGTTGTCTTTTTCAGCATGTATTGGTAGTCCACAGCATGTATTATATTGTCACTAATCTAAAATGAGAGGGAATGGCTGCAGCAGGGTAGGGTTAGGCTGGACATTAGGAAAAAAATTCTTCCCAGAAAGAGTGGTCAGACCCTGGAATGGGCTGCCCAGGGAGGTGGTAGAGTCACCATCCCTGAATGTGTTTAAGGGTAGATTGGATGTGGTGTTGAGGGATCTGGTGTAGGGGAGAACTTTGTTAGAGTAGGGCTGATGGTTGGACTCAATGATCCCAAGGGTTTTCCAACCTGAATGATTCTGTGATTCTATATAGGTTGTAGCCTCTGTTGAGCTCACATCCATCTTTGTTCTTGGTTAGGATCTCTCGAAATTAATGTCTCTCTAAATTACTGAGCCCCAAACTGAGTAAGGAGCTCCATGGGACCCTCGCCTTCTTTACCCACCCCCTCCCCGCC